>WSFP011334558.1:0-38346 GCA_009831015.1 Picea engelmannii | reverse complement strand
GGTAGTCACCAATGTTGTTGGACATTTGGCTAGGTGTGTGCCAACAAGTGCCCAATTTGAATCCCCCTAGGTGAGGCACACTAATCTACACCAACGGGTTTACTAGGGATGCCATCCACTAATGTAGGAAAGCATCCCTTGGATTTCCCCACAAAGTTTTCCTTGGAAAAAAAAAATACATACATACATACATATATATATATATATATATATATATATATATAGTTTGCCATTTTAAGATCCTATGGGACCTAAGGGTGGCTTGTGCAAGAGGGGATCTATGACTCTGATGGACAAAAGGAAACAAAGTATGCTTTGGGTTTGGAGAATGCCACCAATAACGAGGTAGAGGCTTTAACAATATACCAAGGAATAGTTATGCTAAAGGAGAAAGGCATAGTCCAAGTAACAATCATAGGGGACTCTATGATCATTATACGATCATTGTTTCACCAAATCCCCCTTCAAAACTTTAGTCTATGCCTCATGCAAAGGATAATCGCTTTGACTCACCACTTTGAATCCATCTCCTATCATCAGATTCGAAGAGCTAGAAACAGAGAGGTTGATTACCAGGCCAATCAAGGAGTAAAAATAAAAGAAGGTTATATAATGGTAAATTGGGGGGGTCCCATTTCTCACACCCCTCCCATGAATTCATTATCATTTCGAATGGTTAATCCAACATCACTTTGAATGATTAATCCAAGAGCCAACAAGTGTATCGCCATGCATCTTCGAATAGATGGGAAGTTAATACTCCCACAACACCCATTACTCCAAACAGCTCCTCCACCAACGTGTGAATATTTGAGCAATACGATGGACCTGCAGAAATATGTGTGTGGGCTAAATACTTGGACAGTTCTAAAATGGAATTTAGTTAGTGAGCATGCCCTTGTTCTTAACCTATGCAATGCAACTGCAGAGGATGCAATAAAAAGTGTAGCTAATAGGAAAGATTGGATCCAAGTTTGGTGTCATCTTGCTACAATTTTCAAGGAAGCATCGCATTGGAACACTCTCCTCTCCCGAGTCAACATGGGCCATTATCATGGTCGAGTCTTGACACAAACGTTGCGTCTTGTGTGAACTGAGAAAAGTTCAACACGACATACAAAGGTGTGAAAGAGAGGTTGTTAAGGCCCATTGTACTGTTATGAATTCCACAACGAGGAGGAATAGGCGACAAGAGGACTGTGAAAGGAAATTGAGGGCAACAAATCGAGTCAAGGATAATTGCACTATGGAAACTGCATCACACCTTCTAGAGCTCAAGGAATCGAAGAAAGAGGCCTCTGTCTTCATGCAGGTCACTTGTAGGAAATACTTGGAGATGGAATCTCACCTGGTTTCTTTGAAAACCCTAGTCTCTAGAATCGTGGTTCATCTTCGTCTCCCACAAGAGGTAATATCGTCTCCTACCCCTTTGACCTCAACGTCAATGGGGGATTCATCATTCAATGGCTTCTCTCGACTCAACAATGGGGACATGGATGTACAAGGCAACCCTACTGTGGTTGTGGAGGAACCATTGGATGCAGCCATCCTTGTGGACCAACTGGACGAGGATATGTGAAAAGAAAATGAAGCTATGGAGACCCGGGTCAACCTAACTGTTGATTCCCTTCCTGGATAGAAATTTTAGTCTATTTTCTTTATATTTGCAACGTATTATCATGGAACTTTGATGTTTATCCCAATTTGTAAGGCTGTATACTTGCCATGAATATGTTATTAAGGTAGGTATTGCTAGAATATTATGGAATTTGATATGTTTCTTTTTGTCGGTGGGCTATGGCTAGTCTTTAAACTTTTATATTACATCGTTGTCCAGTCCAGCTGCAGCTTTTTCTAATACAAAATCTACATTCACTATTAAAAAAACATCCTTTGGGACCTACTTGGTTTATAGGACCTCTTATCCTCTAATCAAAAAACAAAATATGCGAACAAATTTAATTTGATAAGGATTAAATTAATGAACTTAACTAAATAATTGAAAATGACCTATTCTAAGAGTTTGTTTCTTATCAATGTATATATGGCATACGGTTAAGAACATGTGTTTCCCCCTTCAATGTCACAGGTTCGAATCCGAAGGGTAGTAACGTATGTGCAACTCTATAGAGTAAGTAGTCAAATCATTGCCCAAAGAGGGTCCCTTGTCCCACAAACAAGGGGGTCTCGTGTCAATTTGGCGTCTTTCTAGGTTAAGACCTTAAATTAGATTATTATTATTATAATATATGCCCATGTTCCTTAAGGCTGACCATTGAAGTTGGTATGTCGAGTTGTAGTCTAATGACAACTTGGAGCAGCAGTGATGAGGCTAACCCAAGTTCAATTCCTAGCAGGCATGCTCCCTTTGTGTGGGATCTGCCAACTTGGAGCGGCATGCTTATTTTCCATCGTATTAACCTTCAAGCTAACCATTAGGCTTCATGCTAGGTTATGATGTAACCTTTGAGTGTTGTTGTAAGAGAGGCCTAGTTACCATAATAAATAGCCTTCGTACTGAAATAACATGACCCTTTCCAATGGGTTTAATATAATTTTGCTTCCATGGAAAATTTCCTTGAGGAAACTCTCTAAGTGCTTCCTCACATTTTGTGCATGACACCTAGGGTTAATGTTGTTGGGAACCAATATGTACGCCTAAACCCAAGGGACCCAAGTAGATTCAACTGCATGACCTCATTGGTCCTTATGGATTTGGCATTGCAAGTCAAAGTCAAACCAATGTTGCAAATATCGTGTTAGAAAATATATTTCCAAGGGTCCAGAAAACAACTTATCGACAACATTGGGGAAAAAGTTGAAAAATATCAACAAACTCTAAAACATACGAAATATTCATTTTTTTTCAATTTTTAAACATCTAAAGCAACAACAACATCAAATAAACACATTGCCAAAAAAATATGAAAAGAAAACTGATATATAAGATGTACAAGATGTCCAGTGATACATCACACATCAATACTGAATCGTGTCCTCAGTCCAGACTCCTTAGCCTCAAAATATCATAAAAAATATAATAAATGTATCTCATTATCATCAATCATCTACAATGAAATCGGATAAATAAAGTAGTGATTCCTTCTACCCCTTTTATGAGCAAAGATAATGGCTCTTCCTCTAGATGATGAAGGCCCTAGAGCTATGTTGGACTCTGATGTCCTCTAAAAGAAGGCAGCCCTAGTGTTGTCACTAGACTTTACCGTCCTCTACTAGTGCTACTACTAAGTCCAAGTCGTTGTGTCTGTGACTATGACTGTGACTGTGTCTATGAAGGTGGTGGTGCACTCCCAATGTCAATAGCCACCCCCTACAACAGTGTCTGCTCTGGAATATTCTCCTACTCTACCACACTCCCCCTTACCACCTCCTCCTATGCCTCCTCTTGTAACCACTTAGGGGCCAAGTTCATGATAAGCCTCTCAATCTCCACCCTCCATGCAGCAATGGTGTCAATCCCATCCAACAAAATGGCCTCCACATCCCGGGTTTTCTAAAGCTATCTCACCCACAACTAGAGATTGTAGTAGACGTAAACCATGTCATTAAGGCATTGGGATTCCAACCTCTATGAGTGTCATAAATTATAATACATAATTTAAGGGTGGAGAGGCATAAATTTTAATTTATAATGAATTCAAAATTTAATTTTAAAATTTTTAACCTATTGTACTTCTTGGTGTGTATTTTTTCAAGCACACTCCAGTTGCACTTGCAACCTGAAGAGATACATGTTTGGCTAAGCACTCGAATGGCAAGTCTTTGTAAATCAGGTACTCTTGTGCCATAGCTTGTCCACCAAGCATCTACAACAAAGAATGAAACATAAGAAAAGACACTGAAATTTGAAACAAAGGAAGAAGAGACCTTGAAATTTGAAACAAAATGAAGCTTACCTAGCAATTTGATCTTCTTGTCTTGAACAACCATGTCAATGTCAAATGTTCTTGTTATCGCACGATCTGTAGCTTGGGCAAAGCCCAATCCATGGAAGTGTGACAACTACGGGAGTACCTACCCACTGTCACCTTAGATAGACACTCCCCTCGCTTTAATGATGATGAAATCACCACAACGGGGGAATCTTGGGTGACCCTAGGGGGATTGCAATGAGAAAAGAGAGATGTGAGAGGAACACCCCTATGGTCACGGTCAAGGAAAAGATTTGAGGCCTGGAAGAGAGGTCTTGGAAGGTGAAATATGATTGTCAGAGTTATATCCCTGCAAAACAATGTTAGAACACCGAAACAAGACGATATATTGCAATATAAGCCTCAAAACCTAAGGGGAATCAGCAAGATGAGCTTGTTGTCCCAGAACTGCAGCATATATCGGTTTTGTATCAGCAATGAGTAAGTTATAACAGCTTCACAACTGACCATCAAAGTCTTCAAATGATTATTGGATAATTAAGCCCAAAACATTTAGATAATATTCCAACACTTAAATTCAACTTTTGATGGCAAAATAGGGCTGCGAAAAGATGTTATCAGCAATGTATTAGGGCAGCCTTGTGGCTGTAGCAAACTTTGCTACAGCAGCAAGTTCTAGCCACAGAAAATCACAAGCAAAGAACTCATACAAAAGCCCTTAACAAGTAGATTAATTAGCACTATTTACTTGCAATTTTCAGCGGTAGAAAAGAGTGTAAGTACATGAAAGAGAGTAGATTGCTGCAGCCATAATGGCTGTAGCTAAAAAGCTATTACAGTGGTAAGTAATCTTGGCCAAAACAAGACGCCACTAGGGCATTAGAAAGCTTTTAGCATGCAGAAAATAACTAGCCACTTGAACAATTCAAAACATCAATATCCACGTTTACCAATGCATGAATATACAATCTTCGATGCAATAGATTAGTGCCTTTTTCAATTGGTTGATGGAGTCTCTTGTGTAAGGTTAGGTTTTACTACTTCTCTAGGGGTGTTAGCCCTTTAACTTCCTAGAGCAAGCAAACCCTAACAAGGATAAAACTCTACCGGGGTGTAAGCCGTTTTACTTCCGGTAGCAATCCTTTAAGATGAGATTTCAATAACAAGAGATGAAGTATCTTGATGGAGGGTGTATGCCCTTATACTTCTCCAAGGATTTAAACAAAATAACCATGAAGCTAACAAGATAACATACAAATTGCAGAAAATCTTACTAATACCAAAAGATAACATGCATAAACCCTAGTTTTCACAAGATAAATCACCAAAACTTGCAAAGGAATACCTCCAAGAGATAGCGCATAGCATTGATCCACAAGAGAAGAAGATACATAAACCAATTGCACCAAAAGTCCAATGTAGCGAATTGCCCAATTAGGGCGAAAATTTCAGCCAAGAGGAATGAAATCCTCAAGTGAGTTATGTTCAAAATGACAATGGGGAACTTCTTTTTATAGGTCACCTAAAACCCATTTGTCCACAATTCAAAATGTCAACACCAAATTAGGGAGGTCGACCTCCTCTTTTTGCCTTTACAACTTTAAAATTCAAAATTACAAAAAGAAAATCCCCTTTTAGGGGTGACATCATGCCCTAAAAGGGTGACGTAGGGCCTCTAGGAGAGACGTTGAGCCTTTGATGAAGGACATGGGGCCTCCAAAGGCCATAAATCATGCCACCAAGTGCTCTAGCATATGTCAAGTGTCTCTCTCTCCATCAAACCAAGCTACAACACCATGAACCATGAAAACCCCATCAAAACCCTAGCCCATGTGACATCTAGGGCATCAAGTGTGACATTTTAGGCCTTTAAAGGCCAACGTTTGGGT
This sequence comes from Picea engelmannii, assembly GCA_009831015.1. NCBI lineage: Eukaryota > Viridiplantae > Streptophyta > Pinopsida > Pinales > Pinaceae > Picea > Picea engelmannii. The sequence goes on along the minus strand of WSFP011334558.1, from coordinate 32,564 downwards.
GCAAGAGGCTAGAGTGTGATCTCCTCATGGTCTCCAAGTGCCTCCAAAGGCAACGTTCCCTCTCCCATGTGTCCAAAGAGAGAGGGGGTACATCATCCAACCTGTGGGCTTCATGCCCCAAATGAAGGTCCAAGTGACCTAGTGCCTTCATGAAAAGACTTCCACATGTCAACGCCCTGCAAAGACAAACAAATTCGCCCTCCAAGGGTCTACAAGTCACAATATCATGCCAAGTAAGCCATATCTAATAAAAGAACCACCCGAACATGTGCATCAAATCCCCCCTTTTCAAAATAAACAAATGCTCAAAGACCTTATACAACTTGCCAAATATAAGTATGGAGGGTTGTCATGGTGACCTATTGGGTGAACCAATTCCTCAAGTAGGGAATGTCCCAAGGAGAATTCTATCTAGGTCATGTAGTGAATGTGAGGTGTATGGGTTTAGACTTCTAGGTATGGGGTTTCATGACATACAAGGGCTCGTATTATCTCATTTATGGGTGCCTTTGTTGAGGGATAGCTACATCATTTTCCTCTTTTTGTTTTTAAAGCATATTTTTCCAAACCCTTTATTATTTATTTTGCACATGATCCCAAGTTGAAGACAATAAGGGGCACTAAAAAGGAAATGCATAGCCCACATACGCTCTACCTTGGTTTACATGCTTTTCCAAGTTGAAGTCAATAAGGGGCACTAAAAAGGAAATGCATAGCCCATGAACGCTCTACCTTGGAAAGCATGATTGATTAATTAGTTATTTATTTTATGGGTCCCTCATTTTCATTTGAAGAGGTGTTTCATTGCTCTTGGGATCCAAGGGCGAGCTTTTATTGCATGATGTTCTTGCTAGGGCACCTCCGAGCCTAGTGGCCCCTTCTTCCCATGAAATGAGGTACATGCCCTTCTTGGGTTAATAAGCCCGAAAACCTAAAAGACGGGGAAATGGAGGGGAAGAAGTAATGGAAGGTGGTAAGTATGAACGGGAATGGTACGATAACCCTTCAAGGGGACCCCCCAGTAGCAACCCTTTCCCTGAGAGTGGCCACTTACTAGGAAACCATGTCAACCACCAAGGTGAAATAAGGCAAAAGGCATAATTTCCAAGCAAACGTTTAAATCAAAAAAGGACTCTTTGCAACATGTTCAAATGCTTCGTTTATTTGAATGACACTTACCACAACATTGGACTTGTTACCTCATGGAGCAAGACCTGTCGTCCTCTCTGAACCAAGGTGGGTATGGTGGAATCTACTTGTCACCTCATGGAGCAAGACCTGTCGTCCTTTGTGAACTAAGGTGGGTATGGTGGAATCTGCTACCATAGATCGGATGGTGATATGTGGTATGATAGGGGCCTCTGTTTGCTCATCTTCCTCTTGATAATCCATGTCTACAACCTGAGGGCCTCGAGACATCATCTCCTTAGTTATCCCTAGGAACAAGGATAACAATTCCAATGACCATCCTATATATTTCCAATTCTATAGAAATCTCCACATGTTCTTTCAAACTTGGCACCATACTTTGATCACATGTGAGGAATCTGTCCATAACCTCAACATCAAATCTAAAACCACAAGACTAAAAGAACACGAGATTGAGGTAGATCCCTGCAGCATGAATGGGGCAATGGAGAGTATTGTTCCATCACTCGTCAATCATCCACCATATCAATAATAGTTTCTCATATCCCTCATCTCCTTTGCCCTCATAATAGGCATAAATTGATTCCTTGGCCCTATCAATAGTCTCATAAATTGATTCTTTGGCCCTATCAATAGGTTCCCTAATGGCACAGACCTCCACTCCTACCCAAAAAATCTCCTTGTTTGACACTAGCCTAAATATGGCCTACCCCTCCGATTTAGTGCTAAATGATAAAGCATGCCACTCATCTGAAAGGAACATTCTCTTCAGCTCCCACATACAAGTCAAGAGAGACGGGAGAGAAATGAAGCTAGTGGCAAACCATGTAATTGTAGGATGCACCAACTCCCTGTTATTTGTGAATTGTCTCATCAAGCTAAGCACAAATGCATGAATACAAATTAATTTTGTGATGCTCCTTGACAATTCAATGATATCCTTGATATAAGCAATTTTGCATGTATCCTCTAAAATCAAATCAATGCAATGGGAAACACAAGGAGTCCAAAACAAAGTCAAATACCTCAGCATAAGCAACCTGCCAACAACCATATAATTAGTAGCATTATTCGTTATGATTTGGACAACATTCTGTAAACCTATCTCTTGGATGAACCCATCCAACAACTCACATACTAATGTTGCATCTTTAACATGTATGGGTGCATCAATAGATTTATTAAACATTGTCCCTCTGGGAATATTAACCAAGAAATTAAGATGGGTCCTACCCTTCTAATCAATCCAATTGTCTAACATCACGATGCATCCAGTGACTTCCCCTGATTCCTTAGGCTCCTGCAATCTGAGAGTGCAAAATCGAGCTTTTTATTTTGAAGGATAGGCCCTCTCAACTTGTCATAGGTATGGGCTTTGTACCCCATGCCAACAATAGCAAGAACGTCAAACATAAACGGATAAAACAAATTGTTCTTGGCACTACTGAAAGGGATGTCACTCCATAGAAAACATCTACCCACAAACTTGTTTGCTTCTTGCTTCTCCTTTATTTTAATCACTAACCTAAAAGAAGGTTGTGCACCAACTGTGGTTCTCGAGACAAAGAAAGGTTAGGTCGTTGAGGCCATTGTGGAAGGAGAGGCCAAGGAGAATCTCCCATTTCCTATCACCCCAAATCTTGCAACTCCTCATGTTGGAAGCTCAAGTCTCATTTTTCCTTTTACCCATGTCAAGAAGTGATTGATTGGTACTATGAATGATTTATGGGCTTGATTTTGGACAAATTCCCACTCCATGCCCCTGAATTTGTGCAAGGTGGCATTTCAACTCGTTGATTCCCTCCATCGTTTCCTTCCCACAAAACTTGTAAATCAACTTTTGTCAATTATTAAGCTCAACGAGCTCACCGTATTCCCACATAAGGTCCAAAGCTTTCAGCATTTTCAGATAGCATGAATAAACCTGTGGGGGGAAGAAATAGAATCAAAATTCAACACACAGGAATGCTGCAAATAAAAAAAATAACATCTAAATAAATGGTAGATCTCCCATTAAAAATCAGCAAGAAGAGGGAAAACTAATGGACATTGCAAAACCTATAAAAAATCTCAAAAAACAAACAAAAACCATGTTGAAATTGTTACACATACAATCAAATACAGAAACAATCATTGGGAATCAATCCCCACACCACAATAAATGGTTGATGCCAAATGAAAACACTCTATTTCCACTCCATAGCTTGAAGGAAAATGGTGGATATCTCATTTTCTCTCAAACCTCTTCAGCCTATTTTGCAAAATGAGTTAAAAAAAAAAAGTCAAATTTCCGTCTTTATAGCAGAATGTCAATGGGTTTGGCGATTTTTTCCATTAACTCACGATAATTTTGAATATATCGGGATCATAAAAGACCATGATTTTTGTAAGCAAAGTTGTCGCCGGCCAGAACAAATCATAATATATCGCGATGTCCGCAATAATATCACAATATTTGCAACACGAAGTCAAACCACTTGAGCTAACCCTTGTAGTTCAACAAATTTAATATATATGTATTTAACATCCTTTGATACCTACTTGATTTATAGGACATCTTATCCCCAAATCAAAAACTGAAAATTGAGAACAAATTTAAAATATGTAGTCTATCATTTCAAAGTCCTTTAAGACCTACTTGCTCTATAGTGGTCTCTTATCCCCAAATCAAAAAAACAAAAATTGAGAACAAATTTATTTATTGGAGTTAGAGAGAGAGAGAGAAAGACACACACACACACACACACACACCTTTTAACTCCTTTTTCCTTTTTCTGTTTCCGTCTTTCGCCTTTTTCTTTTGAATTTTTCATCTTCCATTCTTTATATTCTTTTAATGCTACAAAAGTGAGGCAGAAAAACAGATGGCAAAAAGCAACAAACTATGAGGTGTAAGAGTGGAACAGTTGTTCAAAAGAAGTTTGTAGTTTGAAGAAAACGCTATGTTACCACCTGGGGCAAAACCTATGGGAAAAAAGGACAAAACCCAATAAATATTTATTAAATAATAAAATATATTACAGACTAAAATGTGATTGGGAAAAAAAGAGTTGGGGTATATTTATATATTTTCCATAGAACAAATAGTGGTGACTTTCTTTTCACGGAAAAAAACGTAATTTATATCCAAAAGATAGAATAGAAATCACATTCTTTATGTGCTCTAAGAACATGTACAAAAGTAGGTGAAAGTAAAAAGGCTTCCATCTTTACCCCTGAATACATATGATCAAAAAGATCACAGCTCAAAGCAAGAAATCCCCACCCCTACACTCTCCTGTAGAAATTATCCTCCATAAATAGGCACAAAAAAATAAGACTCGTGACAGTCCTCAGATATTTACTTGACATTTTATAAACTGTAAATATAAAAAACGAAAAACAGTGAGAAAGACTTCTCAAACCTAGACGTCAAATCAAAATAGAGAAGACCTTGACTTTGTCAAGGTTCCAAAGATAGATTCTTCAAAAATAGATAATCCAGCTTCAACCTGTTGGCTTTCTTTTGAAAGGGCATCAGCCAGCATATTGCGTTCACAATAAACATGAATGTATGGTTATTGATATAGCCTCAAACAAGGATGATGCCTCTTTAACTGATTTGCCAAATCTTCCAGCTGAACACAGAACAAATAGTAGTGACTTATGATCATGACTTTTCACTAATATTGATATATAATTGTAACTAATTATACCATTATTCGGATCATTATATAATGTGGAAATATTCATATTTTTACACATTAAAAAAAGAATTAGGTACACAGTCATGAAAGTGAAAAGAAAACTAATGGAATATCCAAATAGCATTTAAATTCCAAATAAACTACAAAAAATGTTTTCAAAATTTTTTAAAGTGATGTGATATCTATGATATGAAGAGATTTATTTAAGAATAAAGCATCTCCTTCTAGATTCTATGTGAATGAATAAAAGTGAGCTTAAAACCTAATATTGACTCAGAAATATATGTAAACACTGAACAGAAGTTTTGAGACAACAAGACTTTGTACTTTTAGAAATGTTTCTCTCCAAAATAATAGTGAGTAAAACATTTGTAAAAACATCCAAAAGTTCAGGTGGCTCCACGAAACAAAAAGAACTCAAGTGTGTAGCGGTTGGTCAAAGAACTACCCCTATGATCCAAGAATTCAGGCGGCTCCTCAAACCAAAAAAACTCGATTGTACAGTGATTGGTCAAATAACTACCATGGTCCCCTCAAACATCGACTGTCAAAGGTACCACTTCTTCATAATACTCAATCTAACTATGAGTATCCCCTCAACTGTTGAAATATTGTAACTGCAAAGAGTATTCTATTTATTATTGAGTTATTATTCATTAGATCAATCCCCTTTTGTGGATTGATCATGTCGAGCATTGTAATTGACCAAATCCCCTTTTGTGGATTGGTCAAACCTTAAATATATTATGCAAATTTAGAAGTCGGCCCCCAGGCTAATTAAAGTGGTTTTAACCACTAAGAAGACAAGTCGGCCCTGCCCAGTGAAGAGACACCTTTCCAGCTCTTGCCAGTTTGTATAAATAAAGGAAGCCAGCGCCTCAATTGATCGAGTATTTCGCTCACTCAGTGCGCAAGTCTGGTAGTTGCAGTTGGGAGAAGAAGGAAGAGAGAGGCACATTGCTCAGTAGAGGATATTCTCTAGTGTTTGGTTTATTGTCTTGGCATTGAAATGGCTATCTATATTAAGGAAGTTTTTGCAGGGTTTTCTCCCCCATGAGGGTTTCCCAGGATAAATTGTGTGTACCTTGTGATTGTGTTTCTCTCAGTGATCCTATCTATGCTATGGTTATCAAGTAAATTGAAAAGAAACCTAATAATAGCTTAAACCTTAACATGGTATCAGAGCTAAGCTGAAGAGAGCATCTTTCACTGGATAAAGAAAAACGTCACTGTTGTCGTACAAGAAAATTAGGGCTTTTATTGAAGAGGAATTTCAGCCTAAAAACCATCTAAAAAAGTGCACCCTAGCCTAGGGAACTCTTTGGCACCTTCAACGCATTTTTTCAGTGGATAGAACTCCCGAAAAGTGAAACCCTAGTTTTCACCAGTACGAGAAAACTAGGAAACCAGAACCAGTAACAAAAGTACCAATCCAGAATTCCACTGGTCAAGTTTGAAGGGGAAAATTTTGGATTTTCTGAAATCTAACTGTACCGGGCTACTCACCTCAACCAAGCGCACCTCCTGGTAAGTTCGAAATTAAATTTTGAGCATTTTCAATTTTTGGTCATTTTCTTAGCTTCAAGTAAAGATGTCTGCAAGCACTAAGCTTGTTGATAAGCTAGAAGGTGTGGAAAATTTTCGTGCATGGAAGTATAGGATTGCACTCATTCTTGAAGAGAATGACCTAGCAAGATTCATCAAAGAAGATGTACCAAAACCTATTGATGTTGCAGATAAAGCAAAACACCAAAAGGACACAGTTAGGGCCAAGAGAATCATTGCAAATTCTATTAAAGATCACTTGATTCCTTAAGTGGCTTCAAAGAAGACTCTGAAAGAAATGTTTGATGCTCTAACCAGATTGTATGAAGGAAAGAACAACAATCTAAAGATGAATCTAAGAACTCAACTCAAAAGTACAAGGATGCAGAAATGAGAAACAATTCAAGATTATTTCTCCAGAATATCACAATTCAAAGAACAGCTAGACGCAATTGATGATACTATAGATGAAGACGAACTTATAATGACATCCCTTAATGGTCTCACAAGAGCTTGGGATGCATTCATCCAAACTATTTGTGCCAGAAAGGAGAAACTACACTTTGACAGTCTTTGGGAAGAATGTGTTCAAGAAGAAGCAAGAGTAGCTAACCGAGAAGCATTACTATCAAGAGATGAAGATCAAACCATAGCTACTCATACTAAAGGAGGAAGAAAGAGGTCTTACTTCCAGAAAGAAACTCATAAGGAGTCTCACCCCCAAAACAAATTCATACATAAAGAATCTCACCCTCCAAGGAGATTCCAGAACTTTCAAAAAGGTCAAAGAAGAGAAAAAGATTTCTCATCCTACCAATGTTACCATTGTGAGAAGATGGGACATATTGCTAAAAATTGTCCAGCTAGACGAGAAGAATACAAGAAGAGAAACAAGAGGCACCATGCCCATACAATTGAAGATGAAGAGCCACCCACAAAGATGATAAAAGAACAGATTGAAGACTATGTCTTAATCTCTGCCCTCTCAGGATCAGTGTCACATGGTGAGGACACTTGGCTCATAGACAGTGGTGCTTCCAAGCACATGACAGGTCAAAGAGACATTCTCTCTTGCCTCACAGAAAAGAAGTTTCCCCAGAAAGTTACACTTGGAGATGATTATCAATACCCTATCAAAGGAGTAGGAGAATCAAATTACAAACTTGATTCAGGGACCCCAATGAAGATGAAGGATGTACTATATGTACCAGGTTTGACTAAGAACTTACTTTCTATCTCAGCTTTAGAGAAGAAAGGCTTCAGAGTTGCCTTCATAGATGGAGAAGTTCTTATGTGGCCCAAAGGAAAAACCATGGAAGAAGCAATTGTTATTGGAAAAGAAGAAGGTTGCTTGTATAAGCTAAAGGGTCACTCAGAAGCAGCCTTGACCCATTCCATTGAGAATCCATGTGAACTTTGGCATAGAAGACTAGCTCACATCAACTACGAGGCATTACCATATGTAAGCAAGGCAGTCATAGGTCTACCAGAATTCAAGGTTGACCATGAAGGTGTGTGCAATGGATGTGCACAAGGAAAGAACATCAAGAACCCTTTCCCAAAGAGAGACAGTAAAGCAGGAGTCCTAGAGCTCATTCACTCAAGATGTATGTGGCCCAATGCCATCAACCTCCATCAGTGGGTATGTATACTATGTGTCTTTTATTGATGACTATTCTCGCAAAACCTGGGTTTAGTTTTTGAAATCAAAAGATGAAGTGTTCAGTAAATTCAAGGAATTCAAAGCCTTGATAGAGAATCTCTTTGAAAGAAAGATCAAGATACTCAGGTCAGATAATGGAGGAGAATACACCTCAAAAGAGTTTGCAAACTTTTGCAAAGATGATAGGATCAAGAGGGAGCTCACCACTCCCTACAATCCTCAACAAAATGATGTAGCAGAAAGAAAGAACAGAACTATAATGGAAGCAATGAAGACTATGATCCATGATCAAGATCTTCCAATGCACTTATGGGCAGAAGCAACAAAAACAACAGTATATGTACAAAACAGATTGTCCCATAGTGCACTTGGGTTCAAGACCCCTGAAGAGGTGTTCTCCAGAAAGAAGCCAAAAGTAAGCCATCTCAAAATATTTGGCTGCCCAGTATTTGTACACATTCTGAAAGAGAAGAGAACCAAGTTGGACCCTTTAGGAAAGAAGAAAATATTTGTTGGATATTGTGAGGTCTCTAAGGCCTTCAGAGTTTATATACTAGGTTACCATCATATTGAGATCAACAGGGATGTAACCTTTGATGAAGATGCAGCACTCAAGAAATCAAGAAGATGACAGCTTGAAGAAGTATATGAAGAAGAGTCTGTGGCTCCCAGAGTTGCAAAACCAGTGAGGGAAGTCATAACTTCCCCTAATGAGGAGATTCTAGAAGATCATGACATAATAGAATCTCAAGAGCCTCCCCAGATGACGATCTCCCACAAGAGAAAGCCAACCTAGGCTAGGGAACTTATTCAAGATGGAGAGAAGTATGGTGCCCCCGAAGGAACCATGAGACAAGTCAAGAAACCCAAGCCATTCTCCAGTTATATGACTTTGATGTGTGATCTCTTAGAGAATGAGCCTACTTGCTTTGAAGAAGCTATTCAGAAGAAACAATGGGCAGATGCCATGACAGAAGAATACCAATCCATTATAAAGAATGATGTATGGGTAATAGTTCTCAGACCAAAGAGCAAGGATGTGGTATCTTCCAAATGGATTTTCAAAATAAAACATGTTGCTGATGGAAGTATTGAGAAATATAAAGCAAGGTTTGTTGCTCGTGGCTTTTCTCAAAGGAAGGCATTGACTATGAAGAGACGTTTGCTCCTGTAGCCAGATACACTTCAATCAGAACCACCATAACTCTTGCGGCTAAGATGAAGTGGAAGTTACACCAGATGGACGTGAAAACAACTTTCTTGAATGGTGTCATTGAAGAAGAAGTGTATATAGAACAACCTCAAGGGTTTGAAGTTGAAGACAAGAAGACTCGTGTCTGCAAGTTGAAGAAAGATTTGTACGGATTAAGGCAAGCTCCTAGAGCTTGGTATGGAAGGATTGACAGTTTCCTGACAAGCTTGGGCTTTACCAAGAGTAAAGTTGATTCTAACCTTTACTTCAAGGTTATGAATGATGAGCCTGTTATATTGTTGTTGTATGAGGATGACTTATTCTTAACTGGAGAAGAAAAGCTCATCGTTGATTGTAAGAAGAAGCTCGTTGCAGAATTTGAGATGAAAGACCTTGGCCTAATGCACTATTTCTTAGGCCTTGAGGTCTGGCAGAGCCCAGAGAAGATCTTCCTTAACCAAGGGAAGTATGCAGTTGAAATACTGAAGAGATTTGATATGTTGGAGTGCAAATCCATGAATACACCCATGGAAAAAAAGTTGAAGCTCTTGGTTGACACTTCGTCAGAATTGATTGATGCTACGTTGTACAGACAGATCATTGGATTGTTGATGTTAAGACGAACACCAGGCCAAATATATGTTTTACTGTGAACACCTTGAGTCAATTTCTGGTAGAGCCCAGAAGTGTTCACCTGGTTGCTGCAAAACATGTGATGAGGTACCTTAAGGCTACATTAGATTGTGGTCTCAGTTATAATGGAGATCATGACTTCAGACCGAGTGGTTATACCGATTCAGATTGGGCTAGAAGTGTCTCTGACAGAAAGAGCAATTCAGGGTGTTGTTTCAGTCTAGGGTCAGCCATGATCTCATGGCAGAATAGGAAGCAATCAAGCATTGCTCTCAGCATGACAGAAGCAGAATACATCGTTGCATGTCCCGCCAGTTGTGAAGCCATATGGCTTCGGAAGTTGTTGACAGGTCTATTCGATCTGGAGATGGAAGCAACCGTGATCCTATGTGATAACCAGAGTTGCATAAAGATGACAGAGAACCATATGTTCCATGACAAGTCAAAACACATAGAGATATGATATCATTACATCTGTGATATGGTGCAGAGAGGAGTCATATGAACAGGTTGTTAGCACGGATGAACATGTTGTTGATGTGTTGACCAAGCCTCTATCTCGTGTAAAGTTTGAGCACTTTCGAAGTAAGCTTGGTGTTGAGATGTCAGCTTCATGCCGAAGATTTCCAGCCTAGTGTTGATGTTGATGATGCTCCAGCCTTCGTGCTGTGATGTTGTTGTTGTTGATGATGCTCCAGCCTTTGTGCTGTGATATTGATGTTGTTGATGTTGTATCAGCCTTGTGTTGTTATTGATGATGATGTATTAGTGTTATACTAATCCATGTTGATGCAGATGGTGATGATACCATTCCAGCTCCCTATTGTGAATGATGATATTGATGATGAGAAAAAACTTCTGATGATTTATAGATATGCCAGTCAGTGTTCCAGATGCTATTGATGTTGTTGCCCTCTCTCTCTCCTGATGATGTTGTAGAATACCCTTCTTGTTAAGGGGGAGTGTTAAATAATTGTAACTGCAAAGAGTATTCTATTTATTATTGAGTTATTATTCATTAGACCAATCCCCTTTTGTGGATTGATCATGTCGAGCATTGTAATTGACCAAATCCCCTTTTGTGGATTGGTCAAACCCTAAATATATTATGAAAATTGAGAAGTCGGCCCCCAGGCTAATTAAAGTGGTTTTAACCACTAAGAAGACAAGTTGGCCCTGCCTAGTGAAGAGGCACCTTTCCAGCTCCTGCCAGTTTGTATAAATAAAGGAAGCCAGCGCCTCATTTGATCACTCACTCATTTCGCTCACTCAGTGCGCAAGTCTGGTAGCTACAGTTGGGAGAAGAAGGAAGAGAGGGACGCATTGCTCAGTAGAGGATATTCTCTAGTGTTTGGTTTATTGTCTTGGCATTGTATTGGCTATCTATATTAAAGAAGTTTTTGCTGAGTTTTCTCCCCCATGAGGGTTTCCCAGGATAAATGTTGTGTATCTTGTGATTGTGTTTCTCTCAGTGATCCTATCTATGCTATGTTTATCTAGTAAATTGAAAAGAAACCTAATAATAGCTTAAACCTTAACATCAACCACCAACTGTCAAAGGTACCACTTCTTCATAATACTCAATCTTTGGTTAACAAACAGCAAGAGCTCAAAATGCTCACATATCAAGCTTTGGTGAAGCAAATTAGAAGTGACATAAAAAGGATTGAGCAAGTGCAAATGGCAATTTTACCTTTAAAAACTTCAAATTAAAGGACGTGCAATTCTTACCAATATATCAACATCCTCATTTCATAAGCAATGCTCATTAGCCTTGGTCAACCTAGCTAGTCTATCTTTTTAGTTTTCAGATTGAAAGCAATCAAATACATTAAACTTACTTTCACATAGTCTGCATGTCCAGGACAATCTACATGAGCATAATGTCGCTTCTGCGTCTCATACTCAACATGTGCCTGACAGGAATCAAGCAAAATTGAAAGTAAGAAAATAGGAAAATTCAGTGGATTGCAAGAAAGTTGAAATGTAGTTCCCCAAAACCTCATTTACATTCCAGAAGCAACAAAACACTCTCTAGAAGTATATGAAATTAAATGTATGAATTTGTAGTCTCCGATAGTAGAACAAAAGGAAAAAGAATCGACACGGAGAGAAGATTTGCATACAGGTAACGACTGCATGAGTAAGAAAAATCAAATCCAGAAAAAAAATATAGGCATGCAAAAAACAGCAAACCCTTGGCAAGATAAAACAGTAATCTTGTTGCGCTACTTAGCTAATAAAACAATTAGATGGCTTGTAAGAGATCAAAACAATAATTTTATTTTAAATTAAAGAATACAATATAGAAATATACCAACCGTTGCAATTGTAATTCCTCGAGCTTTCTCCTCTGGAGCTTTGTCAATCTCATCAAACGCAATTGCCTTAGCTTTACCTTCTTCTGCCAACACCTGGTCACAAAACAGATATGCCAAAAAAGTTGAGGTCAGTCATCTTTTAAAACAGCCATTCTTTCATCTGAAAGGCTAAAATCACACTTCTATCCTAACATTATATATTCCATGAGTGAACATAGCCCTTGCAAATCTCCCAATGTTATAAATACGAAGAATTGGGAACACATCAAAGACCACAATGAATGAGAATTCAGCATGATTAACGCAAGAGTAGAAGATGTCCCATAAAATGTTCTGAAAAGTAAAAAGAACTTTTAGAAATAACATATGTTAAACATATAATTTAAACCTTTGTAATTGCAGCTGTCAAAGTTGTTTTCCCATGGTCAACATGTCCAATGGTCCCAATATTGACATGCGGTTTCCTGAAATAAAACAAAAAATCAGTGACGACCATTACAGTGAATCATCAGAAGGCACCGCCAATTTAAACAGAGCAAGTCAATTTTTCAACCAGCCATAAGCCCATTTGTATTTTTGCCAGCGTTATCAGAAGTTAGATTTTTACCTCTGTGGGTAAAAATCCCAACCCTCCCCTTAGAATTATGAAATGAAAGAATGTTGAGGCAGATTAGAGAGTCCCACGAAAATTCAAAGCAAAAGATGATCGCCTGATAAAAGGTAATGTAAAATCCATAGTGCATCTATGTGTGAAAATGGATATAAGTCTTGGACTGACTACCAGACACGATTGAGGTTCAAACCAAAAAATGGTCCTATAATCTTTAGTTGGACTATGTGAGGGTCCCTTTCAAATGTTCTAAAAGAAAAGCATACAGGCATGTAAAGTATGAATGTTCCAAGGCTTGTCATTTTGGCTCATTTGTTAAAGGTGTGGGAGTTTTTCAGAATACCCAATGAAACCCTGGTAAAAGATCAAAGAATTGCTCCTGGCTAAGGCTATAATAAATATGGTGGTGGAGGACAGTCAAAAGGACATCAACTATGTGATGCAATCTGTTGCAATTTTTTAAAATTTGGGCAATGGAACCAAAGAGGATACTCAATTGCAAAGACATTACAAAGAATGGTAGAGAGATTCTAAGGACAATAGTAGCGAGTTTGGTCGAGTTAGTCAGTGAAGAAGCTATATAAGGAAAGGACGAGCCTAGGATCAATGGTGGACACAAAGATCATGCAGCCAGAGGGTGTCAGGGAAGTACCCTCATTCAAAGATGTACTATCAAGACAATCCAAAAAATCGAAGGAAATAGGGAGCGCAGGAAAGGTAGCCTCAGTCGAAGAAGAATATACAACAGGCAGAAGCCACGAAATCATTGAGGGCATGGCCAAATCCCCATATCTAACCAATCAAGACAAGAAGCGCTCTAGGGGCTGCTTGGCTAAAACCGTAGAAAATCCAAAATATGAAGTTACCTCCTCCAAAATCGGCAAATAAGATACATAAAAGATCATGCAACGATTGGAAAGTTTATGGGAATCTAGCCCTCAAAGAAGGCCCTAATCTAATGGATTAACTCCAGATGGAAAAAGGACAGGTAGACCTCAAACTAGGATCCAAAGGCTTCTTTATAGTAGTCTTTACAAGCATTGAGGATAGGGAGTGCATCTTTGAAGATGGCCCATAATTTTTCAACTCAACAAGCCTGCAGCTGCATTTTTGGAAAAGAAGTTCAGCCCAAAAAAGGAAGACTTCAGAGCAGCTCCAATTTGGATCCACTTGCACTCTCCTCCATCAGAGTTCTGGGATGAAGAAACCTTGGCTACAATAGGGAATGCACTCAGCAACTACATCAAAAGCTCTGAAATCACAAGGCCAGGTAAGTATACTGCTTATGCTAGAATCTGTGTCTACAGGAATGTATACGGTGCCCTTTCTGAATCCATTTGTATCATCTTTCAGGATTCAGAATGGAATCAAACCTTGGATTATGAACACATACCCTTCAAATGCAAAAAAATGCCATGAACATGGACACTTGTTCGAAGACAGTCCACTTAATGCTATACCCAATGCCAAAAAACAAGAAGATAAAGCAAAAACTAAGGGTTTTGTCAAATTGCCTAGTAAAAGAAAATCAGGTGAGAAGCAAATCACTCAAGCAACCCCCTCTGCTCCTAAGGTGTCCAATAGATTCCAATCACTAGCCTCTGGATAGGGGGGACCAAAAGCTAAAACTAGGAGATGTGGCCAAAGAGACCCAGCCCCAACCTAAAGCCACCCAAAAGGAACCCAAACAAAGAAAAAAGGACCCAACAATTCAGACAACAAAGAAGGAATCTAAGAATCATGGAAAATAACACATTGTCCAAGAAGATCTAGAAATGGATTCGATGACAGAAACCAACCCGAAGGGAGAAGATAAGGACCAGATAGAAGACATCGACATGCAAGAAGTTGATCTAAGTGCCCTCATAGAATCTATGGTGTATTCTAGAAGAAGAACTGTAACTACTACAAAAGGAACTAATGAAAAGCAAGACCAAATTAAGCCCTATTTCCCACAATAAAGGGCAAGCATCAATTCTAGGCATCCGAATTAATCCATTGAAATCCACAAGGAAGTCAAGAGGAGAAGAAAAGAAGAGAGGGAGGAAACCTAAAAAACAAAAGCTACAAGAGGAGGGAGTACACTGTTAAACTCAAGGTAGATTGTTCAGGGACAAATACCTCCTCACACCACCCAAAGTTTAAGCATGAAGATCATATCATGGAACATTAGAGGGGCCAATGGTAAAAGTAAGCAAAGGCTCCTTAAAAATAGAATCCTTAAAGACAAGCCTACCATAGTTATGATTCAGGAAACAAAATGTGCTGGCAACACTATCAAAGAAATGGCTCTGCACTATTGGAAGGGATGTGAAGCAGTAGCCCCAAGCATGGCAGGTTTCTCTGGAGACCTAGCCATTCTATGGAACCCCACACTAGTAACCATGGCTAACTTTACAGAAATAGTAACCATGGCTAACTTTAAGGAAATTGGTACAGCAAGGGAGGGTACCATTACCAATCTTTATAGGCCCAACATCTTGGCAGACAAAATTCAATTTCTAGATCTTCTCCAAAATATAGGATCGACACTAAAAGATGTACCATGGATCATAAGAGGCAACTTTAATATGATCACTTCTCTCACATAGAAAAGGGGAGGTAGAAGGCAGCTGGAAGAGGACAACTTAAGATTCAAAGATACCATTTTCATGACCACCAGCAATGGTTTCCATACATGGAACAATAAAAGAGGAGGAGTTCATCAGATCACAATAAGAGTGGATCATTTTCTAGTCTCTGGAACTCTAATAAATGCGAGAGTTGCAATGACAGTAAAAATTTTACCTAGTGCAAGCTCGTATCAATGGCCAATTTGTCTCTCATGGGATAGCTTGAGCCCTCATAGACCTACACCCTTCAGATTTGAGAAATTCTGATTGGAGCACATGAATTTTAAAGAAAATATTAAACAATGATGGATGGAGAGCGAACCAACAAAAGGAACATTGATGTATCAATTCCTCTTAGATACCTAATCCTTGGGATTATGGTATTGTAAATATTTAATCTAGGAGAAAACGAAGAGTCATAGGTGAAAAGGAACAACCATCCGACCTGTGGGAAGAAGAAACCAAAGGTCATCTTTTATTTTCTTTTCTTTAACGTGTATGTGTGGCTCTCTTTAATAAAAAATTTAATGCATGCAGTTATTCGATCCCCATCTTGTCAATGGTATCAGAGCTTTGGTATATTTTTTTTTACAATTCCATGATTCGAAGTTCACACCCTTGCCACCCACACTACGTAATCTTCCTTGCAGAAAGAACCAAGCATACCAAGTTTCGTTGCATAATCCTGAAGTAGAGTCAGTAACAATGAACAAATCCCTAGTCTGCCAATAAAGGTGAACAATGTTGATGTTTTGGTAGTTGCGGGAGGTATTAACCTCCATGGATAAACCTTTGACTAGAATAGAATATTCTGGAAGCAAGAGAAAAACCTAAACAAATGTGTGAAAACCCTGGAGGACAAGTCGGCTCAGCAGAATAAGTAATATTGAAGTATTATATGCAGAAAAGGACAGGTGGGCCCTGTTTGAAGAGACACATGTTCACCTGGCTAGATTAGTATTAATAGAAGGTGCTTTAGCTCATTTGGAAAACCACACTCACTCAGTTGGTGCGCATATCTTAGAAGTGCAATAGCAGCAGAAGTAGTGCGCAATTCTGGAAGAGGAGCAGCAATAGTTGCAGTGGTGCAGCACACTCTCGTTCAACCTTTTTGGTACTCTTACTTGTGTGCTACCTTGGAGAAGGTGCGCTCTCTTGGTTTATCTGTTGGTTCTAGTGTGGCTTCCCAGAATCATTCTATCTAGCAAAGTTTAAGTGTGCTCGGGGGTGGCATATGTGAATGCCTATGGTTGGGTGACAATGATGTGACATTGTCTATGGTAAACGAGCACAGCCCACACCACCTTCAGAACAGTCTAACCAGTGGAAGGTAGATCCGCAGCTCTCTGTCAAGCTCGTTGTAGCACAATTGCACTTGCAGCTAGGGTTTCTGATCTTGCAGCAACAACAAACCCTAACCTGATTGTTCAGGCTCTTTAAGTGAAGCGTTTGGCATAATCCTTGGATATCCTAGTGCACCCTAACCCAGTGCATCTTCTGGTACCCTCAGCCATCATAAAACATTTCTTCTCACTAATAGTCCCATCAAATTGAAGAGTGCCCACACTATTGCAAACCAAACTCATTACGTGGAAAACCTATGAGTCAGATGAAAACATCGATTATTGACGTGAAGCCACCAGTGCATTCACTTTGCTTTAATTTTGTTTCAGTAGTTGGGTTTAGCAAAAGTGTTTGAAGTAGCAGCCATGGCGAAACAAGAAGTCGCAGTATTGAGTCGGCAGAAATGTCGTCCAGATAACATAACAGTGGATAAAAGCATTAAGAAAACAAAAATGACGGATATTACACAAGGAGTAAACCCTAAGCAAGCTTCAGATTCGTACGAAGAAGAAAACATCAATGGAAACTCTGAAGAAGATGAATATCCATTCGGAGAAGAAGAAGATGGAGTTAGTGATGATTACGAAGAAGACGAACCTTCTAGAAGTCTGCGACATGAGGAGAACAACGGTTTAAGAAGCATCAATGCCGAAGAAAAAGAAGAAGAAGAAGAAAGTTATGCAGGCAGTAGCGAAGACGAAAGCAGTGGCGGCGATGGCGAAACGAGGGGAGTTCGGTTTGTCGAGGGTTCCAATGCATTTCGTGCAGCGTTTTCCAGAATAATGAAAAAAAAAAGTCGCAGATGGTGCCTTGGTTATCCTACGTATTCCAGGAAGGTTAACACAAAAAGAAAGACTTGAAAGGACTCAAAGGGAGTCAAGCGTCATAGGAAGTCAGAGATCAGGAAGAAGCAAGGTTTCCTAACACTTTGCACGATGCATAGGGGCATGCAGCAAATGGAAGCTTGGTTCGAGGATTCTCTCAGTTAGAGCGAGTTAATGGCAGAATTCTAAAAGAAGGATCTTGTAGGCTTCATGCCGATTGTAGGCCTTTGCGTCGAGTTGTAGGCTCTGTGTCGAGTTGTAGGCCTTGTGCCGAGTCGTAGGCCTTTGTGCCAAGTTGTAGGCTTCGTGTCGAGTTGTAGGCCTTGTGTCAAGTTGTAGGCTTCATGTTGAGTTGTAGGCTTCGTGCCGAGTTGTAGGCCTTGTGCCAAGTTGTAGGCTCCATGTTGAGTTGTAGGATTCATGCCGAGTTGTAGGCTACTCCGGTGAGATGGTCTAGTATGTTGAGTTGTTGCTATACCAGTGAGACAGTCTAGTACGCTAGTGGCGTAACCGAGAACCTGTATGGTTGTGACAATGTTGCTCGTAATATGATCTGGGTGATCATGAGCTATGTAGCTTTGGTGATGCTACCGGACTGCAAGACCATGTAGGTCTTTCCCATGCCATGTGAGATGGATGGATAATGATGATAGTAATGATGATACTAACGACATGGGTGTAGCCACGAGTGAGCACGTCATGCACGTGTAGCCCATGACGATGATGGTGACACACACTACGAGGTGTAGCTCTAGTGTTCTCTAGCGGGTTGTGGCCCCTAGACGAGATTGACAGGTCCACATGGGTGTAGCCATGTGTGACGTAATGATGCTACCAGTAGCATGGTCTACGTAACCATGACGAGAGGATCATGGCATAGCGAGCAAGGCTATGAAGACCAGAAGGGAACATAGTGGTTAAATACCTCCCTAGCTAAGAGGAAGTGTTGATGTTTTGGTAGTTGCGGGAGGTATTAACCTCCATGGATAAACCTTTGACTAGAATAGAATATTCTAAAAGCAAGAGAAAAACCTAAACATATGTGGAAAAACTCTGGAAGACAAGTCGGCTCAGCAAAATAAGTAATATTGAAGTATTATATGCAGAAAAGGACAGGTCGGCCCTGCTTGAAGAGACACCTATTCACCTGGCCAAATTAGTATAAATAGAAGGCGCTTTAGCTCGTTTGGAAAAACACACTCACTCAGTTGGTGCGCATATCTTAGAAGTGCAGTAGCAACAGAAGTAGTGCGCAAGTCTGGAAGAGGAGCAGCAGTAGCTGCAATGGTGCAGCACACTCTTGTTCAGCCTTTTTGGTACTCTTACTTGTGCGCTACCTTGGAGAAGGTGCGCTCTCTTGGTTTATCTGTTGGCTCTAGTGTGGCTTCCCGGAATCATTCTATCTAGCAAAGGTTAAGTGTGCTCGGGGGTGGCATATGTGAATGCCTATGGTTGGGTGACAATGATGTGACAATGTCTATGGTAAACAAGCACAACATTCTAACAATCAAATCCTTGGGGCGAAATACTGTCGATCGTCCTAGAAGCAGGGACACCCATTGGAATTTACTGAGAGAAGATCATTTCTATCAGTGTATCGTTGAAATCTGCTAAGAGAAGACCGTTTTTGTTAGTGAACGCGTTGGAATCAGTGAAACCGTTGGCATTCCCACATCCATTGGCATCCTCGCACGTCCTTGTTGGAATTCCCAACAACTTATACCCGATCATTATTTCCTCCGTTTAGATTGGAATCAAAACGCATTCCATCCAGAAGGGTACCAGTGTAATGAACAAACTCTTTGGATTCTACAACTTGAGAATCGATCACTATCTCCATCAACTGCGTGCTACAATTCTCATGCCAAGGGTATAGCTACTCAACTATAATATGGTCGCCACTGCTAATCGACGATTGCATAAAGTCGATTGTTGCACACACACGTCCAAAAAGAAAAATGCCAAAAGTTTCAACCATTCTCGTTGCATAAAACCGACCATTTAGGGGAATCCCAAGGGTTTCAACCATTCGATTTCTCTCACCTATCTACAAACTTCCATTATTTCTGTTTCACCGACCGAGGGTTTTGTTACGGGTGGAGACATTATACTAGCGAGGTTTCGTTATTTGTTGAGGGTAATTCAGCATCCACGAGTCGCCCATGTTTTCCTTATGCAATCCTTGCTACTTCCTTTCATGGATATCCCACGCCATGCTCGACATAGTCCACTATTAGTTCTATCTCTTCGTTGAAAAGTCAATCATGCACTCATAAATGGTGAACAAATTCAGTGGTTCGTTAACAAGTGTTCATTATTTGGTTAGGTGCACGATATAAGATGGATGGCTAAAGTGCTTATGTAAATAAAGTTTTCAAGGACAATAACACTTTTGATACAACCCCAGTTTTTCCTACTGGATCAATCATATGGTTCATGTTTTCCATTGGTGCTCTTTCCAAGGTTCGTTTGTAGCTCTACAAGCCTACTCAACAGAAATTTCAAGACTAATTTAATCTCCAGCACTTAGAGATAGTGGGGAAGGAAGTTGTGTTGCGAGGAGCAATTGATGGCGAAAAAGCACTCTCTTGTTTCCATTGTTCGCATGGTGCTCAGTGGAAAAGAGAATTATCCGGAATGGTCAAGAAAGATTGAGCATACCCTGATCTTCAATGATCTTTGGGATGGCATTTCTTATGTAGATACTACACCTACCAAACCTTCAACAGATAAAGAACTTGTCATGTGGACGAATAAAGATAAGAAAGCATATGCCTTGATTGTTGCTTTTGTAAATGAAGAGGTGTTTCATCACATCAAATCTATCAAAAATTCTTGGGGTGCTTTGAAGAAGTTGAAGGATTTGTATGATTCACATTCAAAGTTGGAGCTAATTCAATTGCAATTGAAGTTATTCAACCTAGAGTCTAAGGATAATGATCCCATGGCTTTAGCATTTCAAATTAAAGCCATCATGCATGACATAGATGTTGTTGGTGTGGAGATAAACATTGCTCTCGTGGCCTTCATCAAGGCCCTCTACCAAACATATTCTCACTATCTTGAATCACTTCAAGCTAGGAACCAAGTGAAGTCCCTCGATTTTAAGTCTTTTGTGAAGAAAATTGCAGAACATGAGAAGGATTTTAGAAAGCAAACAGCTCAGCCCACTAGAGAAACTGTGTACCTTGCTCAAAGAGGGAAGAACCAATCACATGATTCTTCTAGAGGATAAGGCAGTAAGAGAGGACACAAAAAGAAGAACTTCAGAGATAAGAGGGTAGGCACAAGCAAGGTGAGAGATATAATCTTCATTGTGATCGTTGCAACAAGAATGGACATGTAGGATCCCATGGGAGAAGATCAAAGAACAACAAGAACAAAAGGAAGAAAAAGGTAAAGCTCATGAATCTGCTCATTTTTTTGTTGTTCATTGCAATATTGGCATAAATGAAGATCTGTTCAAAACTTCATTTGATTCTTGGAGAGATGCATGGTTGCTTGACACTAGTGCTACTTGCCACATGACATTCCAGAATATTTTTTGGAAGAATTGAATGACTATAGAGGGCGTAGTAAACTTTGCAAATAGATCATGTCTCAAACCTGCGAGAATTGGCACCATCATGCTCAAATTGCCTAGAATCCCATATTTTCTTTTGCATGATGTTCTCTATCTCCGTGAGTTGTGAAGGAACTTGTTGTCTCTTGTGCACATTCGATGGAAAAGTTGAAATAAGGTCTTCTGACAACATGGTCGTCATGACAGGATGGGAAGATGACAAATTGTTAAAATTGTAAGGGGCATCCGTGCAGGCACAACTATGATGAAGGTATATTGTCTTCTAGTCTCTTGTGGCATGAACATCAACTATGATAGTCTTTGTATGTTGAAGAAAAATGGTGTTTCTAGTTTGCCTACCATTCCAAGGAGTTTAAAGCGATGTGAGGCATGTATCCTTGGTAAACACAACAAGCAGTTGTTTCATGATTCCACTTTGAGAGCATTTAGAAAACTAGAATTGATACACTCTGATTTGTGTGGCCCTATGTCTGTTGCATTTGCTTTTGGTAATAAATATATCATGACTTTTATTAGTGACTACACCATGATGTGTGGGATTTATTTGTTAAAACATAAATCTCAAGCATTTGAAAGATTTAAAAACTTTCATGTATGGATTGAAAATGAAGCACAATCTTGTATTAGCACTCCTCATACTCATAACGGAGGGGAATATACTCTCGATGACTTTGAAAGCTATCTTCGCCACTGTGGGATCAAGCATCAAACCATTGTTCCATTCAATCCTCAGCATAATGGTGTAGCGAAAAGAATCAACAGGAGACTCTTGAATATGGTACGTTCAATGCTATTTTTCAAGAATGCGAAGTTGATGTTTTGGACTTGATGTAATTCTATGTGCAGTGTATGTGAGAAACAAAAGTCCATCTCATGCTCTTGAGAAAAAAACTCCTTGTGATATGTGGTTTGGCCACATTCCTTCAATGAGGCATCTCAGGGTCTTTGGTTCCATCTGTTATACCTTAATTCCTAAAGAGCAAAGAAACAAACTAGGTGCCAGGAGTAGAAAGTGCATCTTTTGGGGGTACTCAAATACCACCAAGGCATATCATCTTTATGATAAGATAAACAAAAAATTCATTCTTTCCAAAGATGTAATTTTTCTTGAATCCACCAAGAATGGCAAGACTGTTGAGCAGCAGCTTGATCATCTTCATAGATTCACCCATGTAAAGACATATCATGAATTTGATAATGAGATACCACATATGAAAGGGGATCCCTATCCTGGATCAATCTCTGGAATATATTTTTGAAGTGCCATCTCCCCATCATGTAGCAAATCCAGCCACTTCAACAGAACAAGGAGTTCAATTGGATGATGTGATTGAGAGGATTAGAAGGTTGAACCTTAACGGGAATGCAGCACCATCTCAATCAGTTGAGCAACATAGACCATCACAAAAGAGTCCAAAGTGGCTCATAAACACACTTGAAAGTGTTCGTCCTAATGAGGTTGGAAAGACAGGAACCAGAAGCTCAACAAGACAATATGATGGAGGTGATGTAGATAATTCAAATTCAAGTGATGTAAATGATATAGATGTTTCCCATGATTGTGAATTGAATTTATCTACGAACATTGAACCAACTTCCTCTGAAGAAGTTGTTTCTCGTGATGAGTGGAAAGAAGCCAAGTAGAAGGAGTATGATGCTCTCATCAAGAATGGGACGTGGAAGTTGGTGTATCCTACATTTCGAACCAAACCAATTCACTGCAGGTGGGTCTACAAGAACAAGTACAAATCAGATGGCTCATTTGACAAGCATAAAGTGAGGCTTGTGGCGAAAGGATTTGCACAGAGAGAAGGCATAGACAATGAGGAGACTTTTGCCCCCACAACAAAATGGGCTACCATTCATGTTTTGTTGGCTTTGGCAACAAAGAAATGGTGAAAGATTCATCACATGGATGTGAAGACAACCTTCTAGAATGGAGACTTGAAAGATAATGTCTACATGTCTCAACCAGAAAGATTCATTGTGAAGGGTCAAGAACATAAGGTATGCAAGCTCATCATGTCTTTGTATGGTCTAAGGCAAAGCACCATGCACATGATATGAAAAGCTAATTCGGCATCTTTTGAAGATTAATTTCAAGCATTTTAACCTTGATGATGCAACTTTGTTTGTCAAGAAAGTTGGCAAAATTGTTGTATATCTTGTGTTGTATGTGGATGATCTTTTGATAACAAGACACAATGAAGCATATATTGCATCCATAAAGAAAGAATTGAAGAAGGCTTTTGAGATGACAGACATGGGACATCTTCACTACCACTTCGGTATTGAAGTAACTAAGAATCCAAAGTATGTATTCATCTACCAAAAGAAGTACATTGGAGAGTTGTTGAATAAATTTGGCATGGTTGATTGTAATCCTCTCTACTCCAATGGAGCAAAATATGAGGCTAACATGAAAAGAAGGGAATGAATTTGAAGATGCAACTAAATATCGACAGCTTGTGGGGAGTCTTATCCACCTTACAATTACCAGACCAGATATTTCAATTGTAGTAGGAATCCTTTCTAGGTTCATGCAAAAAGCTTGTGAAGGACATTGGTGTGTTGCAAAGAGAGTTCTAAGGTACTTGAAAGGAACTCAAGACTTTTGGCTCAAATACTCTAAGGTGGAGGACTTCAAACTAGTTGGAAATATAGATTCAAACTTTGATGGGAATAAGGAGAATGGAGTGTCTACTTCAGGATACCTCATGAGTCTTGGATCAACAGTTATCTCTTGAAGATCACGCAAATAGTCTATTCCAGCAGATTCCACTACAAAGGCAAAATATGTGGCTATTGCAAAGGCAACAAAGGAGATTGTGTGGCTCGAGAAGATACTAGATGATTTGCAGGAGAAATAGGTAAATGTTACTCCACTCTTGATTGACAACACTTTTGCAATCAAGTTGGCCAAGAATCCTGATTCCATGATCAAACCAAACACATCAACACGAAGTATCATTTGATTCGACATCATGTAGAGGCCAAGACCATCCAACTGATACATTGTTCCACAAGTGAGCAAATTGCAAACATCTTCACCAAAGTGCTTGGAAGAGAAAATTTTGAAAAGTTCAAAAAGATGATTGGACTTACAAACACCCCTTTGCATTAAGGGGGGAATGTTAGGTACCTAATCCTTGGGATTATGGTATTGTAAATATTATTGTAAATAGTTAATCTAGGACAAAATGAAGAGTCGTAGGTGAAGAGGAACAGTCGTCCGACCTGTGGGAAGATGAAACCAAAAGTCATCTTTGTGTGTGTGTGTGTGCGCGTGTATGGCTCTCTTTTGCGTGTATGGCTCTCTTTTATAAAAATTTCAATGCATGGAGTTATTAAATCCCCAGCGTATCAATTCCAACAAAGACTAAAGAACCTAAAGATCAAGCTCAAAACTTGGAACAAAGAAATATTTGGGAACATCCTTCAAGCCCAAGAGGACTTAGAAAAACAAATGGAAGAAGTACAGCTTACTATTATCAAGGAAGGAAGAGATCCTCAAAGATCAAATAGAAACTAGAAGTAAGAAGAGATACTTTGGAAACAAAAATCGAGAATAAGATGGCTTAAAGAGAAAGACAAAAACTCCAAATTATTTCATAACTCTATGATCAACATAAGGCATATAAACAAAATTAGCAATCTGCAAATGCTCAAGGGGATAAATTGGAGGCTTATGGGGACACAGAAAAAGAACTTAAAACGTACTATCATGAGCTCATCGCGTAAAAGGACATAGAAAGATAAGAGGCCATAAGATTTGTCCTAAAACACATCCCCAAGTGTGACTCTAAATCATAATGCAAGTTTGATGAGAAAAATCACAAGAAAAGAAGTTGAGACAACCATAATGGAGATGGCATTAGAAAACACTAGGGTCTGATGGTTTCACAGTAGACTTCTTTCAAAATTGTTGGTCACTAGTTGGCACTAATGTATGAAGGATAGTTGAGGAATCCATAGTAAGCCAAGGAATTCTACAAGCCTCTGACTCAATCTTTCTCACGCTCATTCCTAAGGAAGAAAGAACTAACACTCTGGACAAATTCAAGCATGTCTCGTTATGTAATGTGATCTAAAAGTCATTTCCAAAGTCACTACCAACAAACTAGAGCCCAACATGAACCGCATCACTTCCAATGAGCAAGGAGGTTACATTGAAGGGCAACATATTCTTGATGGCATCATTGTGGCACAAAAACTATGCACTCCCTAAAATCAAAAAAATAAGCCAAGTATGTTAATTAAGCTTGATATGTCAAAAGATTTTGATTATCTTAGCTGGGATTTCCATGTGCAGAGGCTTGCAAGATTTGGATTCTATCAATCTCATGTTTATTGGGTTAGACAGTTGGTCTCCTCAACTTTCTTTGTCATCTTAATTAAAGGATCTCCATCTTCCCCTTTCAACCCCTCTCGAGGCATCAAATAGTGGGAGACCCTTTATCACCTTTCCTATTCATACTAATGGTTGAAGGTTTAGGAAGAAGCCTGCCTCAAGAAATTGTTGACGGCAATCTAAAAGGCCTTTGCATCCTTAATCAATTGGATCTCCTCTCGCATCTGCAATTTGTGGATCATATTATTATGATGGGCCACCCCTCTACCTCGGAAGCCTCCACTCTCAAGTCCATTCAGGGCACCTTTCTTTTAGTCTTTGGTACTATTATAAACTAAGAAAAACCCCTCATCTTTTTTTCAACACCCATTTAATCACTCAACACAACATTGTCAAAATCCTTGGCTTCCAAAATGGCTCTCTCCCCTCTAAGTATCTAGGAGCTCCCCTCATTTTAAATGCCTCAAGCAACATCTTGTGGGACAATCTGTTGTCGAAACTTGACCTTAAGCTTAACTCTTTGACCTTTCAATCTCTTAATTTTCCAGGATGGATTACCCTGCTTCAATCTATTATGTAGTCCATGCCTTTATATCTTTTCTCAGTATTGGCAGCACCAGTCAAGATACTCAAAGCCATCAACTATCTTCAACGCTCTTTTATTTGGGGAGGTGATCACAAACACAGGAATGGGCCCTGCTAGCCTGGGATAATGCCTATCTTTCCAGAGAAGTGGGAGGTCTAGGAGCCAGGGATCTTCAAATTGTCGATAATGTCTTAGCAAGGAATCTATGGTGGCATTGGTTGACTAGCAGGGAAGAACTATGGAGCCAAATCTCGAGAATGAAATATGCAAGAGAAGTAGAAGAACAAGACAACATTTGAACGGATGGTCTTCAGTCAAGTTCTTTGATATGGAACAATTCTTGGAGGAAGAGAAACATAGTCCAACCTCACTGCTTCTGGAAATATGAGAAGAGACTTCTGCACTGTTATAGAATGATTCATGGTACTAACTAGCCAAATTGAGCAACGACAATACTCTCTCAGAAGCTTGGGACCACTTCCATTTCCTGAACTAGAACCTGGTTAACCAATATTGGGAAGACAATCTAATGACAAACCCAAGAGGATAGCGTATGTAGAAGGCACAAGACAAATGGCCAACCTTCACTTCCTAGGAAGCTCAGTCTCTCTTAGAGAAAGAAATAAAAAATACAAGAATCTGATTCAATCATGTTCAAGACATCCTCAGATGGGGGCAAAAAGGAGGACACACATTCTCAATCAAGGAAGCCTATGCCTTAGAAGAAGGGCACCACTCCCTAGAAAGCGATAAGATCTAGAACCCTAGGGTTTGGCCAAAAATATCCTTGTTATTGTGGCTTCTAGCCAAAAGAAAGGTATTGACATGGGACAAAATCCAAAAAAGAGGATTTGAGGGACCTTCAATATGCCAAATGTGCAACCAGGAAGAGTAATCAACAAAGCATTTATGTGATCAATGCAAGAACGTTGAGATTATGTGGAAAATGGAGTAATAACCTTCGAGCAAACCAATCGTAATTGGAATGGCATTTCAAAAACCATAAGAGAATGGAGGCCCTCCCCCTTTTAGAACCCAAGCCTAAACAAAGTTCAATGCCTATTCCTGGGATTTCCCCTATGGGGAATCTGGAAAGAAAGGAATAGGCATATTTTCAAGGATAGAAAAAGAGAAGTAGAGGATATATGGAAGGAACTAAGTCAACACCTAAAAGAAATAGTCCAATCCCCAGCTTGGTCAGAGGAATGCAAGAAATGTAAGCCTCGAGAGCAGAGAATTCTTCCCTTATGAGGCATAGATCTAAGAACCATAGGAAAAAAATCCCCCTCTTCCTCCCCTCAAACCCAAACTCTAGAAGCTTGGTCTCCACTTCTACGAAACTTTATCAAACTCAATTTTGATGGAGCTTCAAAGGGCAACCCGAGGAAGGCAAGAGCATGAGGAGTCTTTAGAGATACCTCAGGTAACATTCTAAGAGTGTGTGCAAGGTTTCTTGGGACTAATACAAATAAATTAGTTGAATTAGAGGCACTAGAAACTACACTTCACATTGCCATTGCACAAATATATGAGAGGTTGATTGTGGAAGAAGATACACTCATCCTAGTGAAAGCTCTTAGGCACCTATTGAATGGAACCACACTAGAAAAATTGACAAGCAACTAGAGGCTCAATATTGGATGGGAGTCCATACTTCATTCCATTAATCAAATTCCAGTGATTATCCCTCTCCATGTTAGGCGCAAAGTTGATCATCCTGTAGATATACTAGCCAATGAAGGGGTAAACTTTGAGCCTCGAGATTTAGAGGTTAGTTGGGAAAACATGACTCAAGACAATCTAAAGGAGGACTATGTGAATATTCAAAAATTACACAAGGCACCCCAGGGAAGCAATCAGGGAGTTTAATGCAATGCAATACGCCATCACGATCAAGAGGAAAGAACAACTTGGGAACTTGGCTCCACACCGGATGCAACGATGCATGAATGCAGGGACTCGATCATGAGGAGCAAGAGCAACATGACCGCATTTTGCATTCTACATTCTGCATGTAGAATTGAAAAATTTGTAAATACAAATAGGGAAGAACAAATCGAAAACTCAGCTCCGCACTTCACACCAAATGCAGCAATGCAAGAATGCGAGGACTCAACAATGAGAAGAAGGAGCAACAAGACTCTGCATTTTTCATTTCGCGTGTGGAATGCGGAAATGTGGAAATCCATAGAAGGGAAGAACAACTCAAAACTTGGCTCTACACTCCACACCAAATGCAACGATGTGGGAATGTGGGGACTCTGCCATGGGGAGACAAAGCAACAAGCATCTCCGCATTCCACATGGAGAATGCGAAAATGCAAAAATATAGAAAAGAAAAGAAAAAAGTTTTTATCTTCCCACTGTTATATCCAGATCAAATAAGCTAGATATATATATTGATAGCAATTCAACGAGAAAAGATAGCAAACCAAAGGGATAAGTTTCATCCATTTTAGGGCAACTTATCAACCAATAACCAAATATGAAAATACTCTTTTACAGCGGTAATAACAGCAACACAACAACAATATGACAACAGTAAAATCAGTTGCTTATATTCTTCACTTAGATATCAAATCATTTAAGAATTGTCATTTTACTTATGTCAAATCAGCAAGATTGTCAATTGGGTTTAGCTCGAGTGATTGTGAGGAATGATGTTTATCCTCCCCACCCAAGTTCAATTCCTGCAAAGTGACATGTTGAGCTTTTAACGAGTATAATGTTGTAATGGATTCGATCCCTATTGTTGATTGGCCTTGTGCCCTGAATTCTAGGGTTTACCCCGTGTACCATTCTCGAAATGAGGTGAAGTACTCGGGGGATTTCCCTAGGCAATGTAATCTGGAAAACAAATATCAAATCAGCGAGACATATATGGTTGTAATAACAATGCATAAAGAACATATATAGCTGAAAATCAAATTAGAAATTGCACAATTTTTGGACACCTGGAAACTTTATTAAGATGCTCAAGATGAAGTACATGTACATACCATAACCTTCTCTCAAGGCTAGTACAAATCCTCCCAGCCCTTCAAACCCTAGCTAGGGAAAATCAACAAAACCCTAGCAACCAAGAAGATCCAATATGCAAGAATCACTCCAACACATCCTCCAAGGCAAGACATCCTCTCCTCTTCTTCACAATTTCACCCTATGGCTTTATCACAAAACCCTAATCTCCAATCTTTGAGGGATAAACCCTAATCCTAGACCTCCAAGATGCTCCAAGACACTTCAAGAAGACAAAGAAGCCCTGGCAACGAGAGAGAGAGAGAGAGAGAAAGAGAGAGAGATCACGTGAAGACTCTAGAGAGAGAGAGAGGTTAGTGTGCACTCTTCTCTAGGTCACATCTTACCACAAGAGTGAATACAAGTGAATGAATGAACATATATGAATGGAAAGACTCTCTCCTTCCTCTATTTATATGAGAGGTAAGGGAGACCGACAATAGAATGTGGGCCTTAGCCCTTACAAACAACCTACAATGAGCACTTATAGGCCAACACATGCAAGATGCTACACTAAAGTACATGTGTCATGATCCAAGGTGATATCATGCACAATAATGGCTCCAAGGTGATGTAGCTACACAAGGCAAGTCCACATCCCTCTATCACAAGCAATGTACTCCATTGGGTTAGTTGCCCCTATTGCCCCTACAAGAATACTGTCAAAGCCCCAGGCATCCTCGAGCCATCTCCAATCCTCCAAATAGGAATCCAAGCTGCTACATGCCAACTAGGGCTTGATGCCCTCCTCCAAGTTGCACAACACTCCTCGTCCCATGTAGGACACTCTCCAAGTAAGTGGATCCTTCATGGGGCCCCAATGAAGGGCGTCTACCAGACTATCAAGAGAACTCCAATGCTTAAGGGAAGTAGACTAAGCCAACAACCATTTGAATTCAAGTATCCACTGAGCAAGCTATCTCAACTATGCAAATCCATCAAGGACTATCTCTCATGTGCCAATCCACCTTGGAACATGTACCCCAAATCCCATGAAGTTCCCCAACCATGGTGTAAACACTTTCGAAGTAACCCCGAAAGTTAACAGGGGGCTCCTCACAAAAAAATTGTCCTAGATCCCATGGCGAAGACTCAAAAGCCAAATGTCCTAGATCCCATGGCGAAGACTCAAAAGCCAAATGTCCTAGATCCCATGGCGAAGACTCAAAAGCCAAATGTCCTAGATTCAAGAAACTATGATCCCAGTGGACAAATCTATTGGTATCTTGTCTACTTTTCTAAAAGGTTGGTCTTTTTGTGCAAATGATGTTGTAGGTAAGTTTGGAGGTCAAGGTGATAGTTTGGAATCAATCTTTTTCTCTTCAAAATTTGAATCTTTCTCTGTCTGGGATCTAGACAATGTTGTTATCAAAAGAATTGGGGATGGTTTTTTCGTTGTGTAATATATGCGGTCCCTACTCTAACAAGCAACCTTTCTAGGAGAATTTTTTTGACCTTCAAAATCTAAGACAGAAATTTGTGATAGTAGGAGGTGATTTTAATTTTGTTCTGCGCCAAGGGAAACATGGGTGAGACCTCAAGAATGGACCCCCTAGCAAACAATCTCCTCAACAAGATGGAAGCCACCAATCTGTGTGATCGAAACCCAATTGACCTAAATTCAACCTAGAAGACCTTTGTTTTGGTAAGGAATGTGTCTCAAAAAGATTGGATAGCTTTTTAATGGGTGAAGCAGTGGTGGAAAGAGCTTCTAGGCTCAAGACTTAGATCGGTGCGGGATGTCCTTCAAATCATGTCCCAATATATTTTCAGATTGAAAAAGATGACCAAAAACCCCCAAACCCTTTCAAATTCATATTAGTTACAAGATGAAGAATTCATTTCGCTGATTAAAAATGAATAGAGGAACTAAAAGAAGCAATCTTCTCCTTTCAAAAATATAAGAGCCCGTGACCAAACGATTGGTCAATGGATTTTTTCAAGGCTTGTATGAATGGTTGGAAGAGGATATTTTAGTAGTTCTAGAGGAATCAAAAGTCTCCGTCAATGTTTTAGGTACTTTCCATGCAAATTTTTTGGCACTCATTCCTAAAAAGGATAAGCCTAGATCCTTTGATGAATTTCACCCCGTATTCTTATGCAAATCAATCTATAAGGTTATTACAAAGGTAAAAGCTCAAAGACTCAAGTCAATCCTCTCAGATGCAATTTCAGTAGAACAATTTGGTTTTCTAGAAAATAGACAAATTCATGATGCAGTGGATGTTGCCCAAGAAGGATTACATTCCTTCAAAACTAAAAGATTCCATCTATGGTTTTATAAAGCTTGACCTATCAAAGGCCTATGATCGAGTTAGCTAGCTTTTCCTTAATATAATTTTAATTCATGTTGGTTTTGGGCTCCCATTGATCAACTAGGTGGAAACTGGCCTAAGTTCATCCTCTTTTTTGTCCTTGTAAATGGGTCTGCCTCAAAGTTTTTCAAGTCCTTTAGAGGCCTTAAACAAGGATGTCCAGTGTCCCCTCTATTGTTGCTTCAAGTCATTCAAGATGTAAGTAGGATCATTGAAGCCTAGAAGAGGAATGGGAAATTGAAAGGTGTAAATTTGGGAAGGAATCTTTCTTTGACTCACCTATTGTTCATAGATGATGTACTTTTATTTGGAACATGTTCTATTAGGGAGGTTGTTTATATTAAAGAAGCTCTTTCACTCTACTATGAAGCTATAGGTATGGGAGCAAACATGCAGAAACCTTTTAGTTGTCTATATGATAGACAACAAATGACAATGGTTAAGATTCTGCCCATTCAAGTATTAGAATTCAATCAAGGGACCAAATGCTTGAGTTTTACTCTCAAGGCTAATGGATATGGCTCTAGGGATTGGGCATGGCTGCCTGACAAGGTAGAGAAAACAGTTCCAAGATGGTGCTCTCACTAGTTATCTACCGGGTGTCAATTAACTCTCATAAAACCAATATGGGAAGCCACTCCCATTGATTGACACTCTATCAAACATTCCAATTGGAATATTATAAAAAATCAGAAGAAAATGTTTTAGTTTTCTATGGAAGGGAAGCAACGATTCAGGGATACCTCTAGTAAAATGGACACAAATAGCTAAGTCAAAAATCTCTAGAGGTTGGGGCCTAAAAAATATTCATCACTTTGGAAGAGCCTCGTCAACAATGAGCCTGTGGAGATTGATCAAAACTGATGGTTTATGGCAGTAGGTAATCAGATCGAAATACATGGATCCATTGTCCATAGAAGAAAAGGTTCAATTATGTGGAAGGCTTTGGTTCAGGCTTTCCCTATGCTAGCAAATTGGATTGCTTGACCCCTAAAGAGGGTGTGAAGACATGTAAATCCTTTCTGAAGGCATCAAATAAATATTGAACCAACAGGGCATTATTTATCGTGCATATGCTACAGAACTAGGTAGAGGGACATTATGGTATCATCAAGAAGGTAGCAAGGGATTT
>ML843702.1:18703-30466 GCA_009831015.1 Picea engelmannii | reverse complement strand
TTGTTTCAATTGTATATCTTGAATTTAATAGAAAAAACTAATTGCTTGGACTATTGGAATCTCTCTCACCCTATGACATACATTCATGAGAAAGGTAGAAGTGTTGTTGAATATGTAATATGATTCCAAGGGACATAAGTGAATATAAAATTGACTTACCTAAAAATCTATGAAGGTTTGGACAAATGTATAAACAACTACACAGAGAACGACAATTAACAAAATGCAAACAATCTTTATTTATTTGTTGTGAATCTTACAATCAGATCTCTTTTAGGGAAAAACTCTTGAACATGAATACAATAACCACAATGAGTCTAAATTGTCTGACCCCCACCCATAATTCCTCAGGCCCCACCTCGAATCTCTATGATATCCTTTTTTTAATAAATGGGCTCAGATACAATGGGAAAACTAAAGAAATTCAATTTTGTGAAATATAGTTAGAGTTCATGGGAATTGTATTGATGTTTGGATATCATTGGTGTGATTCTATGCAAGTTTGTGTGCTTATGGGGCTTTGCATAGGTGCACACATGGAATATGGTTTACATGCAAGTCACAACATTTATGGTGTGCATGCAATACCTGAACATGCCTACAAGTTGCACATGAGGTTTTTGAGTTGATTGTGCTCTTAACAATTTATTGATGATTTGTCCCTCCTTGGAAAGTAATCGATTCCATTACTTTAGGGAATATTTAAGGAAACTAAACTCTCCATTGCTCAAGGGTGTACCACTTAACTTGATGTGGGTATTGTTAGATTCAAACAACTGTGAACAAAGTAATGTCTTTATGTTGAGTAGATTTAAGTTGTTGGTTGACAATGTGACCATTCGTGCTAATTGTTCTGGATCCAAATATGAAGGTACTAAAATCGCAGGGTCAAATTGAAATAATGGTGGAAAATAAGGTTTAATATATCAACATTGAATATTGGATGCATTCCCAAATAACGTGGCAAATCAATTTGTAAAGCATTATCATATATTGCTTTCATAATGGAGTAACAAACGTATCAAATAGGCTTGATATTTTGATGATGACACTTAACCCTTTCTTTATGCAATTGTAACCAACTTTATCACCTACTTAATGTGCATCATGTTCTTGCTTGTACTTATGTTACTAACACTGGAAGATAGTTTGCACTTATTTGTGAAAATATGCTTAATGAAGGTGGTGGATCTATATTGTTCTATAGCATTTTATGGAGTAGAGGATTTTGAAGGTTTTAGGAATGAGATATTATCAGGGATGCTTGGCTAAAAACTAAAACAAGTTTGGGAAAGACTATGTTTAGTGGAACTATGCACAACTCTATTTTAAGCACCTTGTATGAGAGGTATGTTTTCATCTTAGTTGTGAGGGTGTGCATGGTTATAGATATGCAAAAAACTAAGTTTTTATTGACTACTTCTATTTGACCATCAATCTTAGAGTGGAAAGTAGTAGAGAACTCAAGTTTGGTGTCAAGCATTGACCATAGTGCATTATAAAATCGCTGAGAAATGTAGAATCATGATTATACACCATGGATGATGGTAAGCCAAAATGGGGATGAAGTAGAGACAAGTTGTGCAAGAGTTGTGACAGTCTTCTTACAAGGGATCATGATAGCCATTTTAGCAAAATGTTGAATAATAAATAATACACTGTCATGTTGGTGCTTGGTCATGGGTAAACCTAAAAGAAAATCTAAACTAAAATAGTCCCAAGATCTTGAAGGAACATGCAATGGTGTATATACACCCAAGTGATGATTGGTTAGTTTAGCAATGGAACAATAGACATAAGATCTGAGGTAACTTTCAGCATATTGTTTCATGCGAGGCTAGTATAAATGTTCCCGTGATTTGGCTACTATTTCTTGCTTCAAAGTGTCCAACTAACTAAGAAAAATAATATTCCCGAAAGCAAAAGTCTCTAGGCTCACCTGCAAGTGCACACAATTTATCAAGTTGATAAACAAGATCATGTTGCAAGAGGAAATCAGCCACATCTACACTAAGTCTTGTAGAGTCATTGTATTCATGTCGACGAGTTGTATATCAGTGCAACTCGGTGTCATTGTTGTTTAACCATGTCCATCCTTTGGTATTACATATCTTCGTGTCAGAACAACTGTAAGAGACATATGTGGTCATTAGTTGGACACTAATAAAATGATCTTATCTTATGTTATCTACTCAAGAAATCAAATTAGTTGTCTCTCATTTTTTGTGTTTGATGACTAAATGAAATTGTTGTAAGAAATTCACCCACTTCAACTTTTTTCCTTGCAAAAAAATTTGTAAGTCTTTCTTCACTAGATAAAAGATTCCATATTCCATATTCTTCAAAAAAGAGCATTATTATAATCGAACAAGGATAACTACTCAGTGAATGTAAAAGCATGCAAGCACTCCATAAGCCCTTTTAAAAAGGTCTGTTCTGTTTGAGGATCTTAATAAAATAAAAAACTTATCATGACTACCTTTTAGTAATAT
This sequence comes from Picea engelmannii, assembly GCA_009831015.1. Lineage (NCBI taxonomy): Eukaryota > Viridiplantae > Streptophyta > Pinopsida > Pinales > Pinaceae > Picea > Picea engelmannii. The sequence continues at coordinate 27,974 of ML843702.1, read as the reverse complement.
ATATTTTTTTATGTTTGACGTTAACTTTGTAAATCTCCATATTATCCTAAAGATTTGAATAAAGATATTGAAAATGTCTATAAAAAATACATAAACATAAGACAGTAACATCAGTTCAAAGAAGACCCATTCAAGCAACTAACAACTTCTAGTGATCAAGCGTCATTGACTATGAATTGACACTTGGGCTAAGAAATTCCCTCGTTGGAATCCAATATGATCCAAGAGTCTGTTGCTAGTAGAAGTCCATCATTTGACATTCAATCTTCCACTATATTTAGTTGTTTGTAGACATGTTGGAAGGAAATACCATGAAAGAGAGTTATCAAATATTTTGAGTTGATCATAAATTGGATTTAGAAGAAAACCTTCCACTCTATAAGTACCATTCATCCAATTGATTACCACTAAAGAATCTCCAAACACCTAAATATTTGACGCTCCCCTATCTACGATCAATTTTAAGAATTATTTTTAAGGCCATCAATTTTGCATGATTGGTAAAGCCACCCCCCAGTCTTGCTTTGAACTCTATAAAGTGTGAATCCTTGAAGAAAATGATTCTTTTTACCCCATAGAAAGTTGGAGTTTCGTGGATAGCACCATCAAAATAACCTGATGCGCTTGATTTATCAATGTTTTTTCACCTAGCTAGAAATATACACCTTGGGAATGGATTTGATAGTTTCAAAGATAGATCCAATTTGTCAAGAACGTTGGAAAGAAGGGATGTGCCTACCTTGAAAACGTTTGGGTTTATTTCTAACAAAATTCCCCATGTTAGAACCAAAGGAAGAGTTCTGTATTCTTTTAAGTATTTAATCTTATGCCAATTCTTCAAACAATTTTCAACAATTACCTTAAGCCAACATCCTTCACACCTGGTAATTTCATCCATCTTTACCCATACTTCAATTGTATAGCCATAGTTCATTAGCATATGATTCATAATTTTAAACTCTTGTTTATATAAAGTGCATCTACCAAGACCTTTCCATATTCTTTTCTATAACACTTCCAAGGTGAGTGCTTTATTCATTAGTGTTAGTCGCATAAAAACCCTATTCTTCGTAGGTGCCTTTTTATTCCACAAGGGATTCCACCACCATATGGCCTCATCTTGATTTACATATAAAAACATAGCTTTATAACCCAACTTGACAATGTACTCACCCATCATTGGATTCTTGGAGTAGACCAACTCATCTTCCTCCTCTCTTGTTCTAACATGAATTTGGGTTAATTTCACAAATTCACCAACTTCATGTGGCATGTGTTCTTTGACTTCCTTTGAGTCTATAGAAATAGAAGAATCTTTTGATCTCAATATATCACTATTTCTTGTCCCCAAGGTGTAGAACAGTCAGTGATGGAGTGTGTTGTTAAGGCACTCCGTGATGTGAAGTCATCGGTTCGAAACCTCTCGAGATACAAAAAATCCAACCATGTTAAGGGTTGGTGTGGCTCAGGCCGGGTTCGATTCTAGGGTGATTTTGACGGCTTAGATGCCCTTGAGTCATAGTTTCTCAAGCCACAGGCTAGTCTCCCAGGTCACGAACAAACTAGAAAGCAATATATATATATATATATATATATATATATATATATATATATCACTAGTTCCATCCTAAGAATGTAATGTCATTGTTGCCAAACTATTTTCACAATGGAGTACAACTCTCTTAGAAAATTAGAGTAGTTCCACATTATATCATCGAATGTATTGAAGTGGAAACTAATGGGATGATTCACCCAAGTGAGGACAACTCCCATGGCATAATATGAGGTATAAAACTCTACTAACATAGTTCTATAAGTGCCAAGACAGGTGCAATACAAATCTTGGATTCTCCTCTCCTCAACTTGTTGAGTGGCCAAACCAAAGGTGATATTCCTATAACAAAATGTCTATAGAAATTTACCATACCTAGGAAGCTATGAATCTATGTAATGTTCTTGGGTATAGGCCAATTCTATACAACCTCCACTTTCTCATTATCCACTTAGATTCGTTGTTTTTCATTGACAAATCAAAGGTATATAATGGATGTAATACAAATAAACAATATGATAAGTTCACTATCAACTTATATCTTCAAGTGTCTGTATTACTTGTTGAACGTGTTGTATATGTTCATCCCACGACTTTTTGAAAATCAAAATTTCATCAAGGTAAACCACCACAAATTGGTGAAGGAAGGATCAAATCACATCATTTGTTTTTCTCATAAATGTTGTTGGTGCATCGGTAAGTCCAAATGAAATCACCAACTGTTCAAACAATCCTTCTCTAGCTTTGAAAGTTTCCATCCACACATCTTCAGGTTGTATTGGAACTTAATGGTCTATGGTATTGAGATTAACCTTGGTGAAGTATTGATCATCAATGCATGGTAGTGGATATTTATTCTTTACTCTTATCTTGTTTAAAACTCTATAGTTTATACAAAGATGCCATGTACCATCTTTCTAAAGCAATAATACTATAGGATTTCCACAGTCAGAAGAAAAAAGTGATTCTTCTAGCATCAATGAGTTTTTGTATCTATCAGTGAATTTCATCATTCTCCCACAAGGATCTGCAATATAGTGGACCATTTGGAAATAACTCTTTTGGAATGAGGTCAATCCTATGTTTTATGAAACAATGCATTGGTACTTATTTTAGATCATCAAATAGATCACTATATGTTTACATAGTTTCATTGATTTATAGTTGCTATTGGATATATCCTTCTATCTTTGTAATATTCCAGATATAAAATAATATGTAGAACAAAAATAATTAGCTAGAAATGGCAGATAAACAATGATATAACTAGAACAACACCACAATAATAACAAAATAATACCAGAATAACACCAGGAAGAGCACTTTTATTATTGAGAGCGATGTTCACTTGCCTCTTCGAGGGGGAAACCTCCAGCAGAGAAGAGCTATATTATAATAATATCCAAGACAAAACTTCTCATACCCTCGACTCCTATTTATAAAAAATATGTCTATCAAAAGAACAATATAGAGGAAGATCCTTCTAGAACTGAAAGCTTCTATTGGGTCTTCTTACATTTGACTTATTCTTCCTTATTGCTAGGCCTTATTAATATTTACCTTTATTACATGGAAATATATTATTCTACCTACGTGAGGGGTTAGGTCCCTAACATGTCCTCCCCCTTAAAAATAGCCTTGTCCTTAAGTCTTGAGATGAGGAAATTGTTGCAGAATGGTAGCTAGTTCCCAAGTGGCATCTGCTGGAGGTGTATCTTTCCATTGGACTAACACTTCCTTGATGGTTCGCTAATGCAGATGACGCTCAGCTGGTCCAAAACTGCTTGTGGTTGTAGCCAAATGGATTCTTCTTCATCCAACTCGGGAAGGTTGGTTTGAGTTTGGAACTTAGTTCCAATCACCTTCTTTAAGAAAGAAACATGAAAAACAGGATGGATCTTAGAATGAATGGGAAAAGCTAACTGATAGGCCACCTGTTCCACATGCTTGAGAATGGTATAAGGACCATAAAATTTGGGCTCCAGTTTCTGACAATGGTCATCCTTGAGGGAATTTTTCTTGTAAGGTTCTAGTCGAAGAAACACCTGATCTCTGTCTGCAAAATGATGTTCAAAACGACCTTGATTCTACTTATTGCTTCATGCGATTCTGGGCCATGAACAAATTCTCTTTGAGGGTACAAAAAACAGCCTCTCGAATTGTAAGCGTTTGGTCAACCGCTTGGACCTTCGAGACACCTGACAAGTAATAGAGAACTGAAGGTGGCTTTTGTCCATATATCGCTTCAAAAGGAGTCATGCAGGGAGTTGTATGGTAAGAAGTGTTGTACCACCATTCAACTACTAGTAACCATTGAGCCCACTGATTTTTCCTTTTCGATGCAAAACATCTCAAATATGTTTCCAAACACTTGTTGACAACTTCAGTTTGACCATCAATCTGGGGATGATAAGTTGTGCTAAGATGCAATTGGGTGCCTTGTAGCTTGAAAAGTTCTTGCCAAAAATTGCTAGTGAAAGTGGGGTCGCGATCAGAAACAATAGAATGAGGCATGCCATGAAGCTTGAAGACCTGATCCATGAAAATTTAAGCCACAATGGAGGTTGTAAATGGGTGTTGAAGAGCACATAAATAAGCATACTTGGAAAGACGATCAAATACCACCATGATGAATGATTTATTGCCCGATTTAGGTAAGCCTACAATAAAATCCATAGAGATATCCCACCAAATAGGAGGTGGAATCGGAAGTGGTTGTAGTGTTCTAGGATATTTGACTGTTTCACCCTTGTTGCGTTGACAAACATCACATTAAGCCACAAAATTGTGAACGTCTTGTTTCATATCAACCCATAAAAAAGAATGTTTGACCCAATCATAGGTTTTGGTAAACCTGGAGTGCCCAACGGTGGGTGTAGAATGAAGCTCAGAAAGTACCGTGGATTTAAGTTTTGACTTTTTACTTCAATACAAATGGCCTTTGTATCAAAGCTGAGCCAAGAGTACCCTGGGGAGACTGGAGAATTTGTTGGAAATGTTTAACAGGTAGCATATGCTTGTCATTGATGGAAAGTAAAACAATGAAGATGGCATGGGTACATGAAGAATGTACACAGGATTGTTGGCATGTTTTACAGGCAGCATAGACTTGTCATTGATGGCAAGTACAATAGTGATGATGGCTTAAGTACAACAGTGAATATGGCAGGATCAGAGTGTGCATGTGAAGACTCTGCAGAGGCGCAGAAGTCCAAGAATCCCTTGGGGATTCATAAGTGAAAGCTCAGGAGGAACATCGTCGAGGAGCACGTGCGCAGCAAAGCTCAAGATACAGGAGTTCGCAGAAGAGAAGGAAGACAGAGATGCACGGTCGTTGGATCTCATTCAGAAATCCCGTCAGCCGTCAGATCGGACAGGAGCTGCATGAGGTTTACCATCGGGAAAAGCCAAGGTGAAATCCCAACAGAACGAGGGCCGTCATATCTGAATATAGACAAGAAGAGCGTGCTAAAGAGAAGGAAAGGTCTCAACCATCAGATCCGAGCGCAGGGTCCGACCACCGTTGGATCGAGGAGAACCTGCATGGTCTTTAAAAGTTCAAGGATGTTTGGATGCGGTCATGGGGATAACGGTCATATGGGCCCGGAGCCTAGCCAGGAGAGCTAGTGTGTAAAGAGCGCGTCGGAGTTTCGAGGATCTCATTTTGGAAATGTCAAAGAAACAATGCAACAGGAATCCCGATTTCCCGATATGAAAAATCACGATGTAATATGAGCCGTCAGATCAAGCTTTGATCTGGACCATTGATTCCACTCAATGGAGAGGCATCAGGGATCGAGATTTGGACATGTCAAAGTTTATTGACATCAGGAACCCCGGAATCGCAATGTGTGAAATCCCGACTGAACCTGAACCGTCAGATCAAGATGTGATCTAGACCGTCGACCCAACTCATGACAGCAGACCACGTCAGCTAGGGACACGTGGCACAACCAGGTAATGACAGGTGTCAGGATGATTCAACACTTCAGGCACATGTAAGTTACGAATCAGAGTGACACGTGGCAGTATTCAACACGTGTCAATCCACGTGTGACGTCAGCAGAGTTTCGGGGATCGCAACATGGAGAGGCAAGTAAATAGTGCAACATAAATGCTGAAATCGCGATATGCGATATCGCGACGTATTTGCAGCCGTCAAATTAAGAAGTGATCTGGACCGTTGATTCTCTTCATGGAGCATCGGGGATCGGGACTTTGAAATGACAAAAACACTTGACAACAAGAACCCCGAAATCGCAATATGCGATTTCGCGATTCAATCACAGCCGTTAAATAGAGATCATCTCTGGACCGTTGATCATACTCCATCTCGGAGCTTCATCTATCGCGACTTGGAGTGACGAGAACCTCCATCTAAGGAACAACGAGATGCGAGATCGCGATTTAATCGTGGACCGTTGGATCAAGAGGACGCGTGGCGAAAGATCAGAGCACCATAAAGCTCCATCTCGGAGTTTCACCTATCGCAACTTGGAGTTACGAGCATCTCCATCTAAGGATCAACGAGATGCGAGATCACGAAAAGATCCTGACTGTCAATACACCAAAAGATGTGGACCATTGATCTAAGCTCCTTTTCGAAGTCTCGCCTATCCCGAATTGGTGTGACAAGAACCTCTATCGAAGGAATCACGAGATGCGAATTCACGATGAGATCTGGACCGTAGAATCATCGAGATCGTGGACCATTGATCTCAGCTCCATCTCAGAGTTTCGCAGATCACGACTTGGAGAGTCGAGATGATTCATCTCCAGATTCACGAAATGCGAAATCGCGAAAGCTCTTGGTCATATCCATGGTCATATAGAGGAAGGAGCTAGCACATAAAAGTTCTGTATTGGAGCTTCGGAGATCGCGATATGAAGTGTCGAGACACTTGGCCACAGGAATGCCGAAATGATGAAATGCCGAAATAAATGCAAGACCCCATGGATTCAATCCAACGGTGCAGATGAATTTGAACAATATCAGAGGGCAACTGTAGCACGATACAGTGTAACTGCCAGAAACCGCTGATGGGTTCTGCCAGAGGACTCGAAGACACTACGGGATGACTGGCAGAGGTAGTGAAGAGTCTCTGAGAGGGATGAAGATTCCAGTAGAGGCGATTGATAGCTGATGAGCATTGAGGCCTGTAACTGAAACAAAGAAGGTGAGCTCGACTGTCACAGAGAAGACGAAGAGTCTCAACTGCCAAAGAGGTTGATGAATCTTAGCATAACATCCAGTGATGCTGAACGCGTGGGAAAACGGCCAGAGAAGCTGAAGAGTTACGATGATTGATCCGAAATCGGATCCAGAAGCCTGATAGGGCTTGAAAAATGCTCAAAAATGAAAGTGCTCGGAATGCGACAAAACCCGTGCCATTTCTTCCGACTCGTCTTCTTGATTCCAGTGGTATATTTACTTTGTGAAACAGAGTCCGTATGGAGAAGATATCGCGTTCTGTCCGAAAAGTCAAACAGGCAAAAAAAGGGGATGACTGTACAGTCCGTACAGTCTACGTGTCAGGTCCGTACAGCTGACGTGGCGGGGCCAAAATGCGACACGTGGCAGCATCGTATGACGACATGTGGCAGCACCATGATGCGACACGTGGCAGGCGGATTCGATCGTACGGAGGTACAGTTGGGCCAATTTTGAAGTGACACGTGTCACCACTGAAAGGGTGACACGTGGTAGGCTGATGTGGCAGATGATTGGGCAGTATGGCGGCTGACAGGTGGCAGTACGACACAGTCGACGTGGAAAGTACATGGTCCAATCAGGGGTTGACACGTGTCATGATTCGGTTGGTTGGTAAGGTGCCACGTGGCCCAGTCACGGGCTGCCATGTGGCACCCCATTATTGGTTATTGGTTTCAATGTAAAATTTGGTATGGCCGGGGGTCAAACCCGCGACCTCTGGGCGGACAACGGACTGGAATGCTTGGGCTAACCGGCCACCCATCGGGTGGTGCTTGTTAATGTAACGACGAACAATTTATTTAAAATGTGTTGAAGTTTGGTTCGGTGGGAAAAGGGTCGGGGCTTGGCCCCAGCCCTTAGCGCTCGGCGCATGCGACCGCACTTTATGTGACCATTACCCTATCCATATAACAATGCGCGGGGTATACGTGGATTATCCCATGGTTTGGTCGGGTTCCATAAGACCCGGGGGCCGTTACCTTTGAGCGCGGGGGGTTAAGACTGTTGGGCCACGGGCCTATGACAACGCCAAAGAACCAGAGCCGGGGCCAATGTGAAGGGGACAGCGCGTAAGGCACGTGGCCACATGGGACAACACATGACCATGTTGGAGGGTGCGCGCCCAGGGCTGGGGGGCTGCGCCCGATTTGGCCAAATACTTTACTAAAGTGGGTTTTTATATTAACAGAGTTTGGTTTTTATTAAATTTTGCCTATTTTTAATTGATTTTCTCCATTTTTGGGGGATATTGGGCATTTTTGGAGGCCAGATTCTTGGAGGAAGTTGGGGATGTGAAACCAACTTCAAGCCTATATAAACCAGGCCTGTTTGAGTCCATGGACGGTCATTCAGAGCAGAGTTATGCTGAAGAAAAGCCAAGCCAAAGTCAGTTTGATGCAGGGAATCCTTTGAGGAGGAGACGCTGTCGGATCGTTTCTGGGAGCTTGGAACATCAGTTTTGCATGCCGTTTTCTTTGCAGGGTTCTAGAGATCTGGGAGAACAAGACCAGATCAGTCTTGTAGCCATTTGGCATTGCAGAGATGTAATTTTGATCACTTGAACAGAAATAAAGAAGCCTCCCCCACAGAGAAAAGGCCCAGAGACGTAGGAAAAAGTTGTGTCGAACTCCGTTATCAACCTGCGTTTTTATGGTTTGTTGTCTATTAATCATTTCAGATCTGCATATGTGTATTTGACTATCATAATTCCTTTTCTTTCCTCATTCTTTCACTAAATTCTCAAAATGGTTAATTAATACATGCAAGATTAAAACTCAACCATAGTCATTTAAAAGATCCTACGGATCAAGTGGTATCAGAGCTAGTTGACGTTTGGATTTGAGTTGCATGTTAACCAGGGAAAAGCTACAGCGTGGTGAAGGCGAGCTTGTTGCAGAGAATCCATTAATTGGATTGAGAAAAAGAGCTTCTTTCAAAGAGAAGATGGCATCGGAAGAAGGGATTTCTCAAGAAGAGAAAGAGTTCCGGAAAACATTCCATGCTATGTCGGAGATGGTGACAGTTTTGTATGAAGATTATTTAGAACGGAAACGACCAATTTTGGGTAATTATTCGAAAGGAAAAAGTGAAGAGGAAGAGGACCATCCTCACATTCCTCCTTCACCTCCATCAACACCTCCTTCTTCTCATTCTTCTTCTGCAAGTACAAGTTCAAAATCTAATGAGAAGAAAAATGTTCATAAGCATAAACATGAAATGCCATTGTTAAAACTTGATGTAAAATTTGAGTTGCACATATATGATGGTGAAGTAAATGCAGAGAAACTTGATAATTGGATCAGACAAATGGAGGTATACTGCAGTGTGCAGCAAATCAAGGATGAGGCCACACAAATAAAATTAGCATCTTTGAGACTTGCAGGTACAGCTCTTATCTGGTGGCAAAGCAAGCTGCAAAAAGGAACACAAGATGTGGGTAAAGTATTTCCATCATGGAAGAATTTTATTTCTGCACTTAGGAAACAGTTTTATCCTTTGGGTTATAA
>ML843701.1:38449-60070 GCA_009831015.1 Picea engelmannii | reverse complement strand
CTTGTACAGATTTTTAGAACTACTTAAACACCTAATTACTCATATGGAAAGATTAACAATGCTTGGACACATGAGAAAATTAAAGTAAACCTTCTATTGTTAAGACTATGCCAATGGCACTAAATGTAGAGTTCAATTATTCCACAGTAAAACATAAATGAAGTTTTGTTTTTTTCAAAGTTATACAAACCATAATCCATAGACTGCTTAGATTAAGTAACATTTTTTGTAGGGTTGAAGAAACATATGTACACCCTATAAAAAATGAATAAATGATCTGTATAGCCACAGGATTGAATCCGAATAATTACAAATAGAATTCCCTGGGTATGTACCCAGTATCACTGGAAACCCGAATCTGAATCCTCCAAACCTAAACATTAAAATCGGAACTCGAATACCTTTTTTTGAGTAAGGAGTTGTCTTGATCCATTGATTGCGACTGTACAAGTCTTGCGGGAAAATAGAGAGGGAAAATTAGTGTCAAAATATAAGACAAGTAAATCTAAATCTTGTAGATAACTTAATCAAGACAACGAAGGTTCCTACGTAGGATTAGCACTTAGCTTGAGGTTGGCGCGGTTACGCTTTCAGTCAGTGTCACTGAAGCGATATGTCCACAAGCCCTAAGGGGAGAAGTGGAATTGGAAAGTTCTTATGGGTACCCTTGCAATGCAAATAGGGGTCCCATCATTAGACTAGTAATCGAGAGTATCAACAAAACTTAAATTCTGGAATATAAACAAGAAAGAAACCTATGCTAAACAATTTATATTTTTGATAATCCAATTAATTCTTAAGTACCATACATGTATTAAAGAGGCATTTTTCTCTTTCATATTTACCTGTAATATTTTATTATGCTGAGGGAATTGTGACAGTCAAAGTTTCAAAACTCAAAATGCAGGATTAGAGAAATTATAAGTAACTAAACCCCAGATTTATGTTAAAGGAAATGAAATTAAGAACAGAGTTCGAATTAATTAGAATTTCCTTCCTTACGCTAACAAAGTTAAATTTAACCAGTTAATCAGAATTCCAGAATGGTAAGGTTTTCACAGGGTTGAGTATATCCGATAGAGGTATTATCGTTTCCAACTAAATTGAACAAATATGGTTACGGGACACCAAAATCATATTCCTTAAACTTACGAGTTACTGAGTGAAAACTTAGACAAGTGGCACATTGTTTCAAGCATACAAATATTGAGGGGAATTATATATATAAACTTATTGGGGTAAAGTGTATAAATAAATTATTGTATCCACAGAGAACTGTCTCACGATTCTTAACCCTTTTTCCGTGAAATTGTGTGGAATAGAATGGGAAAGTTACAGGCCAGATGTTAACGACATGTATTCAAGAAAGACAAACTCCCTATACACACGATGGACAGTGTTACAATATATATTGTTCCCCCTTTAAACAAATTTGAAACCTAGCAAGTACTAAGATGTATACTCTCAAAATTTAAGATATTGAAAAGTTAGAAGGCTTCAATAAAGATACAGAACTATACGTATACCTTCGTAACTATCATTTTTAAACTCAAAGGAATGAAATCATAAGTTTACACTGCATAGGGAAAATGCCTTTTCACATAGAAGAAAACCCATTTCTTAACTGGGATAGAAACCCAAGAAAATCCACAAAGTATATAGCCAAACCATGAAAATAGAGAAGGAGTGTGCCAAGGCAGTGATATCTCTAAAAATCTCAGACAAAGAACTCACATCTATATCGAGGTCTGTAAACACTAAGAACACAGAACGAGAAACCAAACATACAATAAACCCGTCATTACACTTATGAACGAACTGGCGGAGTGGACTTTCTCGTTCCCTTTGACATTTTTACAGTTCAGAATTGACTACGGGAATTTACACAAAGTAAATGTTTGTTGTAGAGTATAATGGTTTTAGAATAACTGATACAAAGTTTAAGGGTTTTATCATTTTTACTTTTAAAATGCTATATCAAACCACAGAACTCGGGCCAGTAGCACTAATAGGAATTTTGAAGATGACTGGTGCACATAGTATCCTTTTAGTAACACAGAGAGTTCGGATAACAATGACCAAAAGGTTCTTACCTCGCATAAGGTGGTATCTGACTAGAGAGGTCCCCCTAATGTTCCTTACACCTAGAGTGAGCCCAACTTCACTAATTCTAGCCATGCCACCAAGATGAACAACAATAGGGTTAACATTGCAACGATTTGCAAGTACACAGAGCCAAGGGAGAAGAATGTACAATAACTTTAGAAAACCCTGTGTCGAACAGATTAATGGTAGTAGTTACAAACTGTACCTAGGCCATGTGAATAATGCAAGGTGGCAGAGACACAATGGGAACATAGGTCAAGCAATGGCCCAAAGGAGTACACTACAGGATATCATAAATGTCCCAGGTAGGGTTATTTAAGTCAATACAGTGTTACCTCTACAATTTTCCTTATCAACTTATATGGTGAAGTGCGATGACAGTCCTTTTAGGGTTACAGTTTCATTTTCCTGCTTATATGTTCATGGTTTGACTCTTACCTATCATATTTGTTAGACTTATGCCAAAGTTGGTTATCATGGGGTCATTAAACGACAAGAAACAAATAGTTTTCCCCAACTATTAGTCATAACCACCCTGATTATTAATGCCTATGTGCACTGCTGTCATATTAGTAATAGCTATGCAAAATAGAGACACTTTCACCTACAACCCATGGTTTGAATGATACCTTTATCCTAAGGGTCGTGAAAAAATTATATATATATATTCCATAGTATGCCCTATGGTTTGCGTGAGTATAATGGGAGTTCTAAGGTGTATATAATTGTTTTTCACGAGTAGAATGGAAGTTTCAAAGTGAATATCATTGTTAGTTATTAGGCTACTCTTTCTCCCTTTTGTTGAGGGTAGGATCGCGTTATTCATATATAAATATATATATGTGTGTGTGTGTGTGTGTGTGTGTGTGTGTGAGAGAGAGAGAGAGAGAGAGAGAGAGAGAGACTTACACCTATGTCAAGAAATAGTAAGTGTAAGTTGTGGAAGACAAAAGAAGCAATAGGACTATTCTGTAGTATAGTTAATGAATCCTAAAAGGTTTTGAAGGTGAATGATCAACTCTAATGACCCTACTTATTTTTTTTACTAGGAAAATTTGGGGTACATTACATATGGCATCAGAGAAAAGGTTACAATAATTGGACCTTAAACAGGGCCAAAAAAGTTTCCTTAGTACATGCTTTCTGCACAATGAAAAAACTAACAAAACATTTACTTTTACAAACATAAAAACATTATTTTTGTTGTGATAGTGGAAGCACAGAATGAAGAGGAGGTTAGGCTTGAGGAGAATCCTGAGCAAGGACCTACTAGAGAGCTTGGACATAATAGTGAAGGAAGTTCCACCACCCAGGTTCTGGAAACCATGAGAAACCTCATTGTGGAACTGCAAGTTTTCAAGGAAGACAATTAGAAACTGAAAAAGGCACAACAAGAACAACAAGAAATAAATGAATTACTGCTACGAAGCATATTAACAAAGAAGAGCCCAAAAGACAATAACCAGGAAGAAAAGCTCAATAAAAGGGACTCCAAGAATTATGGTCCTGAAGCAGAAAAAGGGGACATCTCTTCCGAAGGTACACCATCAATAGAAGATAAAACAACCACAGGAAGAAAAAGGAAACAGGTGGACCACCTAGAGGGAGAATTTAAGAAAATAAAACCATCCACCTTTGACGGGGAATTGAGAACAGGGGAGGAGGATGAAGCATGGTTATTAGACATTAAAAAGTATTTCAAGATCTACATCTATTCCAACAACATGAAGGTCAGAATGGCCATCTAGAACCTGAAAGGAAAAGCAATTATATGGTGGAAAGACCTGAAGTTGGCCAAGGGCCACAAGGAAAAACAGATGGAGTGGTCGGATTTCAAGAAATACTTTAAGAAACAATATTTATCTGAGAGTTACTATGAAAGAAAAACCAAAGAGTTTTATGAGCTACGACTTGGTCAAATGACTATGGATGACCTGATAAACAAATTCCTGGAACTATTAAGGTTTGTGCCTTATATCCAAGAGGAAAAGGTTAAAATCCAGCAGTTCCTAATTTGTTTACCACAGTCCTATAAGGACATAATTGATTTCGACAATCCTAATACCTTAAGAGAAGTTTTCATAAATGCCTGAATGTGTTACGACCAATATAAACAATGGTCTAAGCTTCCCAATGCTTGGAAAGACAAGAAACAAGACATAATGAACCAACGGAAGAAGGGATATCAACCAACCCCTTTCTAGAATGCAGCAAATGGATTTCCAAGGAAATATTTTCACTTCGATAACTAGAACACCCAAGGAGGAGGTAAACCAGTTAATTTGGGAACCAAGAAGTTTGGGGACATCCCCAGGGAACCGTTAAAATGTTGGGAACGTGGAGAGACTCACTTAAGGAGGAACTTCCAACATTTAACTTCTGCAGCCAGGACTACGATTTACAACCTTTAGGAAGCCTTTACAGTAGGAGATGTGGGCAGAAGCTTACACAGGATCAATGCAACCATGTTTGGCCAACAAGCAGATCACCAATCCACTGTAGTGGAAGTCAAAGGTAAAGTTAACAATAATCGTGTTTTTGTTTTAATTGATCCAGGAGATACCTTGAGTTATGTCGCCCCTGGTGTAGTGGATTCAAATAAACTTAAGAAGTTAATATATGCAAAATTTTGGCTAGTCCAACTAGAAATAGGAACAAAAAGAAAAGTAACTGGTTTTATTTCTAACTGTGAGTTCAGATTAGATGGTCAAAACACAAAGATAAATATGAATACTCTACAGTTAGGGTCTTACGACATAATTATTGGGATTGAATGGTTAGAGAGGCATAATGCACTTTTGGATTGTTATGAAAAAACACTCACTTACAAAGACAAAAACGACACTGTTAGGACAGTACAAGGCATACAAAAACCAATCTCAGTTAGGTAGATTTCAGCAATGCAATTTAAGATGTGCATGAGAAAAGGTTGTCAGATTTATGCTATACAAGTGACAAATATGTTGGAAAAAGAAAATAAACCCAACCTATAATATTTTGTCATCTTACATGATTTTAGAGATGTGTTTGTAGATGAAATACCCAAATTGGCCCCAATAAGGGAGATAGACTTTTCTATCGACCTGTTTCCTGGTTCAACCCCCATATCTAAAGCACCCTACAGGATGAGTTTGCCAGAATTAAAGATCCAACTACAAGAACTATTGGACAAGGAATATATCAGACCAAGTTTCTCGCCATGGGGAGCACCGGTCCTTTTTGTTAAAAAGAAATACAGAACTCTAAGATTATGTATTGATTACAAACACTTAAACAAAATGATTGTTAAGAACAAATACCCCCTGCCTAGAATCAATGATCTGTTTGATCAAGTAGGTGGGGAAAATATTTTTTCTAAGTTGGATTTAAGATCTAGTTATCACCAGGTTAGAATAAAGGATGAGTACATAAGTAAAACAACATTTAGGATGAGATATGGACATTGTGAATTTGTTGTTATACCGTTTGGCCTCACTAACGCACCAACAACATTTATGTGTTTAATGAAGAACATTTTCAGTCAGTACTTAGATAAGTTTGTTTTGGTATTTATGGACGATATCCTACTGTATTCTAAAATAGAAGAAGAACACGAAGAACATCTAAGGATATTATTGAAAACTTTAAGAAAACACAAACTGTATGCTAAATTCAACAAATGTGACTTTTATCAAAAGAAAATACAGTACCTAGGACATCTAATATCTAAAGAAGGTATTGCAGTCGACCTAGAGAAAATAAGAGCCATCATGGAATGACCTATCCCTAAGGATGTAGCAGACATCCGGTCATTCATGAGAATCACTGGGTTCTACCACAAATTTATAGAGGGATTCTCTAATATTGCGTACCCTATCACATCCGTACAGAAGAAGGGTACCAAGTTCAATTGGTAACATAAGTGTCAGGACAGTTTTAATAAGTTAAAGGAATTGTTAACAACTGCACCAATTCTAAGGGTAGTAGACTCGGATAAAGACTTCATAGTCTGCATGGATTCGAGCAAAGATGGTTTGGGAGGTGTGCTAACTCAAGACAGGCACATTATTTGTTACGAGTCCAGAAAACTAAAAGAACACGAATGAAACTACGTCACTCATGAATTGGAGTTAGCAGTTGTCATCCATGAATTAAAGATGTGGCGACACTATATCATGGGCACAAAATTTATGTTGTTGACTGATAACAGTTGTGTGAAATTTTTTCTTAGTCAACCAGACCTTAACGCAAGGCAAGCAAGATGGTTGGCCTTCTTGACGCAATTTGATATCTAGGTAAGACACATCAAGGGTAAGGAAAACACGATGGAAGATGCTTTAAGTAGAAGAATTCATGGGTTGTTTGAGATAAATATTAGCAGGGAAGAAAGTGACATTGAGAAAAGGATAAAGGATGCAAGCAATAATGATGAAAAATACATTAAAACAGTGGAATATTTACAAAATAACGCAGAAACTTTAGACAAGGAAGATCTGAGTTTGGACAGAAATGGTCTACCAAGATTCAAAAACAGATTATATATACCATATTCTTCTAAATTAAAGTTAACAATTTTGGACGAATTACACAAGAAACCATATTTTGGTCATCCGGGATACCAGAAAATGGTAACAACACTAATGAAGTTATTGTATTGGCATAATATAAAAGGTGAGACATCAGAATACTTGTCTAAGTTCCAATATTGTCAACAAGTGAAGGATGAACACCAATACCTAGGTGGATTGTTGCAACCTCTACCTATACTGGAATGGAAATGCGAGACTATATCACTTCATTTTATCACAGGTTTGCCTAGAACTCGAAAATATAATGATTCAATTATAATAGTAATTGATAAGCTTAGCAAGTATGCACACTTTATTCCTGTAAATTCTAGTTATAAATCTATTAACATCACTGAAATATTCATGAGAGAATTTTTTAGACTGCATGGTATTCCTAAAATGGTGATTTCGGATAGAGACATAAAATTCACATCTACATTTTGGAAAAAATTGTTTGCAGGGTTAAATACTAACTTGAATTTCATCACAAGATATCATCCACAAATGTATGGGTAGACTAAATGAACAAACCAAATCATGGAAGATATGATACGAATGTACGTAAGGAAGAAACCAAGTAAGTGGGAAGACTACCTGCACTTGGTGGAATTTGCATACAATAATGGATACCAGGCATTGGCTAAGATGATCCCCTTCGAAGTACTGTACGACATAAAGTGTACAACTCCAATTAGTTGGGACAACCCAGTTGACATAATCATGGTTGGACCAGAAATGATCTAGGAAATGGAGAATACACTAATAAACGTACATCAGAATTTAAAGGAGGCACATGACAGACAAAAATGTTATGCAAACCTAAAAAGACAACACCGAGAATTTTAGGTTGGAGACCACGCCTATTTGAAAGTCAAAGAAAGAAGAAGTTCCTTAAATATAGGAAACTGTTCCAAGTTGGCACCCAGGTTTTGTGGCCCTTTTGAGATCTTAGTTCAAATTGGACCAGTGGTATACCAACTTGCACTTCCTACAAATCTGAAAATTCATAATGTATTTCATGTTTCTTTGTTAAAAAATTATGTTCATGATCCTACTCACATGATCGATTGGAACATGGTGCAGGTGGAACCATAAGGCGAGTTCCAAGGGGAATCCCTGCACATTCTGTACATGAGAGAAATAGCACTATGGAGCGGAACCATCGCTCAGGTAAAAGTGAAATGGAAGCACTTTAGTCCTGAGGAGGCCACTTGGGAATTGGAGGAAGATTTACATAAATATTAACCAACACTATTCTGAGAAAGGAACAAACACTGAGGACAATGTTGTACTGAAGGGGGAAAGGATGTAATATCCCCAAAAATAAATTATTATTGAAGTTTGAAAAACACTTAGGAATTTATTTTCATTTTTGTTAAATTCGAATTTGGAAAATTATTGCCATTTATGGCAATTCCGAATTTGGAATTTAGTTAATTGTAATTTATTATTGTGATTGTTGGGAAAATATTTGATTTTCCCAACCAACTCTTTGACTATGAGACTTGTAAGAAAACAAACCATTTTATATTTATTGCTGAGAGACAAATGGAACAACTAGGTTTAAATCCGTTGACCGTGACTCCATGAGTGGGGAACATGTTTGAACTACCTTAGGAATGAATTATACAAGTGGTAAATCAGGGATTTGGCCATTGACAGCCCCTGAAAATCATGGATTTGTAAAGATACGAAAATTCCCAAGGGGAAAATACCTAGGCACAAGATTCTTTTTGCATATATAGCATATGGGAGGAGGCAGGACGCTGCCAAGTATGATGGGGAAAAGAATATCACATGTTGTTATGAGAACTTCTTTCTTAGTGTGAGGCAAGGAGAAGTTTTTCTGAACTGAAGGAGGACTGTAGATAAGGAGGAGTTCTGGATTTCTCCCTCATTGATTCATGGTCAGGATAGGGGGTGAATGGAGCAAGTATATTGGTTATTTTGTTATGTGGTTGGGCGGAACTTGGTTGTTCCATTTGTTGTTCAGCAACTTGTTCATATATGTCCATCTACTCTTTCCCTAGTTGAATGTTATTTTGATTAAATAGCTGATAGAATAAACCTATTTAATTCTGGATGAATATTTTTTCGATTAAATTTCCTTATAGTTTGATTGTATTCGTTGAGTAGAATTTTTGCATGTGTTAACTGTTGATGGAGCTGAATTATGTAAACATATTGGAATATGCATCAAATCTAAGTAGAATTATTACTATATTAATTCTAACATTCCAGACATGTGATTATGTACGAATAAGCAATCAAATTAAGGAATATTAGCTTGTTGAAGAAGGCTAAATGAAATTCTGGAAGTGAACTTGAGATTTAGATATATGTATATATATTGTTGTAGGTTGAATACACAGGGTTGTATTAAATAGTTAAGAACATCAAAATGTGCAAATGCCAAAACAAGACTTAGAAGGAATATATATATATATATATATATATATATATATATATATATATATATATACAGATTTTCAAAACTACTTAAACACCTAATTACTCTTACGACAAGATTAAAAATGCTTGGACACATGAGAAAATTCAAGTAAACCTTATATTGTTAAGACTATGCCAATGGAACTAAATGTACAGTTCAATTACTCCATTGTAAACCATAAATGAAGTTTTGTTTTTTTCAAAGTTATACAAACCATAGTGAAGAGACTGCTCAGATTAAGTAACAATGTTTCTAGGGTTGAAGAAACATTTGTACATCCTATAAAAAAATAATAAATTATCTGTATGGTCGCAAGCCTGAATCCAAATAATTACAAATAGAATGTCCTGGGTATGTACCTAGTATCACTAGAAACCCAAATCTGAATCCTCCAAACCTAAACATTAAAATCGGAACTTGAATACGTTTTTTTGAGTAAGGCATTGTCCTGGTCCATTGATTGTGATTGTACAAGTCCTGCAGGAATATAGCGAGGGACAATTAGTGTCCGAACATAAGACAAGTAAATTTAAATATTGTAGATAACTTAATCAAGACAACAAAGGTTCCTACATAGGATTAACACTTAGCTTGAGGTTGGCGTGATTATGCTTTCACTCGGTGTCATTGAAGTGATCTATCCACAGGCTCGAAGGGGAGAAGTGTACTTGGAAAGGTCTGATTAGTACCCTCGCAATCCAAACATGGGTCCCGTCATTAGACTAGTAACCGAGAGTATTAAAAAAACTTAAATTCTGGAATATAAACCAGGAAGAAACCTATGCTAAAAATTTTATATTTTCAATAATCTGATTAATTCTTTAGAACCATACATGTCTTATAGAGGAATATGTCACCTTCATATTTACCTATAATATTTTATTATGCTGAGGGAATCGTGACAGTCAAAGTTTCGAAACATAGAATGCAGGAACAAAGAAATTATAATTAGCTAAACCCCAGATTTATGTTAAAGGAAATGCAATTAAGAACAGAGTTCGAATTACTTAGAATTTCCTTCCTTACACTAACAAAGTGAAATTTAACCAGTTGATCATAATTCCAGAATGGTAAGGTTTGCAAAGGGTTGAGTATATCCCATAGAGGTATTATCTTTTCCAACTCAAATGAACAGACAGGGTTAAGGGACACCAGAATCATATTCCTTAAACTTACGAGTTACTGAGTGAAAAATCAGGAAAGTGGCACACAGTTTCAAGCATACATATCTTGAGGGGAATGATATATATAAACTTATCAGGGTAAAGTATATACATAACTTATTGTATCAGCTGAGAATTGTCTCATGATTCTTAACCCTTTTGCCGTGAAATTGTGTGGAATACAATGGGAAAGTTACAAGTCGAATGTTAACGACATTTATTCATGCAAGAAAAATACTCTATACACATGGTGGATAGTGTTACAATATATATCGTGCCCCCTTTAAATGAATTTGAACCCTAGCAAGTACTGAGATGTATACTCTCAAAATTTAAGAGATCAAAATGTCAGAAGACTTCAATAAAGATACAAAATTGTATGTATACCTTCGTAAAATTTATTTTTAAACTCAAAGGAACGAAATCATAAGTTTACACCACATAGGGAAAATTCCTTTTCACACAGAAGAAAACCTAGTTCTTAACTAGGATAGAAACCCAAGAAAATCCACGAAGTATACAATCCAACCATGAAAATAGACAAGGAGTGTGCCAAGGCAGCGAGATCTCTGAAAAGCTCAGACAAATAACTTGCATCTATATCGGGGTGCGTAAACACTAAGAACATATAATGAGAAACAAAACATACAGTAAAACCGTCATTACACTTATGACCGAACTAGAGGAGTGGACTTTCTCACTCCCTTTGACATTTTTATAGTTTGGAATTGCCTAAGGGAATTTACACAAAGGAAATGTCTGTCGCAGAGTATAGGGGTTTTAGAATAACTGATACAAAGGTTAAGGGTGGAGCCATGATAAAACCCTAAGCACTGTCCAATATAATACCAAATTTTAAAATTCTATATCAAACCATGGAATTCATTCCAGTAGCACTAATAGGAATTTTGAAGATGACTGGTGCACATAGTAACCTTTTAGTAACATAGAGCTTTTGGATAAAAATGACCGAAAGGTTCTTACCTCGCATAAGGTGATATCCGACTGGAGAGGTCCTCCTAATGTTCCTTCTGCCCAAAGCGATCCCAACTTCACGAATTTTGTCCATGCCACTAAGATGAACAACAATAGAGTTAACATTGAAATGTTTTTCAAGTACACAGAGCCAAGGGATAATAACGAACAATAAATTTAGAAAAACCTCCATCGAATAGATTAATGGTGGTAGTTACAAACTGTATCTAGGCCATGTGAATAATGCAAGGTGGAAGAGACACAATGGGAACGGATTTTGAGCGATGGCCCAAAGGAGTACGCTACAAGATATCATAAATTCAGCAGGTAGGGTTATTTAAGTCAAGATAGTGTTACCTCTGTGGTTTTCCTTATCAACTTATATGGTGAAGTGTGATGGCAATCCTTTTAGGGTTACAGTTTTGTTTTCCTTCTCTTCTGGTCATGGTTTGACTCTTACCTATCAGATTCGTTATCCTTATGCCAAAGTTGGTTATCATAGTGTCGTTAAATGACAATAAACAAATAGTTTGTGCCAACTGTTAGTCATAACCACCCTTCGTATTAACGCTTATGCGCATTGGTGTCATATTAGTAATAACTATGCAAAATAGAGACACTTTCACCTATTAACCATGGTGTGAATGATACCTTTATCCTAAGGGTCGTTAAAAATTTATATATTTTTTCCATAGTATGCCCTATGTTTTGCGCGAGTAGAATGGGAGTTCTAAGGTGTATATAATTTTTTTGCATGAGTAGAATGGAAGTTCCAAAGTGAATATCATTGTTATTTATTAGGTTACTCTTTCTCCCTTTTGTTGAGAGTAGGATCGAGTTTGTCATATATATATATATATATATATATATATATATATATATATGTGTGTGTGTGTGTGTGTGTGTGTGTGTGTGTGTGTGTGTGTGTGTGTGTGTGTGTGTGTGACTTACACCTGTGTCAAGAAATGGTAAGTGTAAGTTGTGGAAGACAAAACAAGCAATAGGACTATTCTATAGTATAGTTAATGAATGCCAGAAAGGTTTTGAAGATGAATGATCAACTCTAATGACCATAATTTTTTTTTATTTTTTTTGGAAAATTTGGGGTACATTACACCATAGCAGGCTTTCCCAAAATTTCCCAAGTGCTTTCTGGCATGATATTCACCTGTGTTTCCTCATCCAGGAAATAATCTATGTCGAAGTCTCCTATTCTTGTTTCTATGCACTTCTTTTCTTCCAAGATGTTTGGTAAACTGAAGTCTCTATGATCATCCATTTCTTCTTTTAACTGTAAAAACATAGTCTCTTATTCTTTTTGGTTTTCTAACATATCCTTAGCCTTTTGATCTTCTTTATAGTTTTCTTGTCTCAGGTTCATATTTTCAACTTTACCAATCATTCTTGGTCAATCCTCAACCTCAGGACCAATATCTTTACAACAAATACAAATAGGACCTATACCAAGGCATTCCTTAGCAAGATGTCTCGGTCTTCTGTAATTATAACATAGTGTCAATCCTCTCTTTATTTTAAACGATCCCCAACATTTCCTGTACTATGCACTGGGATCACTATGTTGGACCTGCAATCTACAAAAATTCTTTCTAGCTTCTTGCATCCACTTATTAGTCCAAAAATTCTTTCTATGGATAGGAATAACATATCTTTCTCTATTTCTATCAAATTTATTTAGATCAACTCTTATTTCTAGATATGCCCTAGTTTTCAGACTAGGATAAAATCTATCAAACATACCTACATTCATACATTCGAAACAAAAATTTCCACTTATCTTACCTTTACCAGAGCAAAAAGATTTAAGATCTTACCTCTTTTCTTCAAATCAGGTTTCATTCTTAGCACAGAGCTTTGCAAGTCAAGTAGAATACTGTGCACTACAGCAATAGATCTACACACAAAGCTTTCTCTTTTCTTCAGTTCCCAACAATCACAGTTTCAGGTCCCGGCAATGGAACCATTTGTTGGCACAGGGGCAGACCCAGGGTTCAATGCTTCAACAACGCACCAACAAAAACCTAACTACCGACCCTTTCAGAAACACCTACAAAGAAGATGAAGTCTCACCCGAGGTAGAGGAATGGGGGGTTGCAAGACTCAGGTGTCTACAACCAAGCTGGGACATAGATATGTTATTAAAACACTTGAGAAAGCACTTAGACAATAATATGCATTAGTTCTTAAACCTTATTCACATCACAGGTTGACCCTTATTATAGACCAATGCAGTAACAATCAAGATTAAGCAAATCCAACCATTTATTACATAGCATCAGCTCAGATATAGAATTCATCATACCTAATCACTAATCATCCATAGATCTATCTATCATACATCAAGATCAGTGCACTAATAAGGTAAATACATAAACAACATAAACATTATTGCACAAAGCACATTAACATAGGATATACGTGGTTCGCCCCAGTGTGGGGCTACGACCACCAATTCTTCTTCTTCTTTATTAGTATTCAAGATTTCCACATTATTCTGCTCCTATTCACAAAGCTACCGAGCCCAACTTGGCATTGGACAAGTGATCTTCACACAATGCACTAGATCCACCTTCCTCAAAACTAGGTCAAGGCACAGAGCCAACTCCTCAATAACACAAAGCCTTACATACAACATATGTTCACAAAGAAACTTACATTTCGTTGCACTAAGCCAATTACAAGTCTTTGCACATAGCTAACACTTACACACCTTCTTACATCACTTATTTATCTCTTTATACATTTACAATGAGGCCTAAACATGGTAAATCCATGTGTCGACATCCCATACCTATTACATAAAACCTAATAACCCAAAAAGCCCGCAAAATGAGTGAGATCGCGTGATCTCAGCTCTGGCTGGGCACTCCATCTTTAACCAGCCTATTAAAGTCCCAAAAATGGTCAAACACTACCAATTTTCTCTCAAAACTTGGTCGAGGGCTAGCACCATACGAGAAAACAAAGCGTTTGACCCTTTCATAGGTTTTGGTAAAATATGAATGCCTAGCTATGGGTGAAGCATGAAGCTCAACAATCACCATTGATTTAAGTTGAAATTGTTTTCATAAATATATATGACCTTTGTACTAAATCTCTTCATTTCTCCAAGAGTATCCTATAGAATCTCGAGAATGGTGTTGCAATTTTTGGATCAAGCGAGAGAGTTTGGGATCATGCAACAATTCCTGGTGAACAACTTGGAGCTAATCTAGTACAATGAAGGAGAGAGAAAATAGGGACCCTTCTTCTTCATAGTTCCTAGAAAGAGAATCAACAACCACATTTTCTTATCTCTTCTTGTAAATGACATCATAATCATATCCAAATTGCTTGGTCACCCATTTTGTTTCCCCGAGGATGAAATTAGTTGTTCTATAAAATGCTCAAGGCTCTAATGATCAGGTTTAATTTGGAAGCATTTTCCCAGGAGATAAGGACGCCAGACACTCATGGAATGTAGAATAGCCAACATTTCCTTTTCATGTGTTGATTGGCCCAAATATCTCTCCAAAATTTGTTTTCTAGTGAAGGCCAAAGGCCTTCCATATTGCATGAGGAATGCCCCAATTCCTTTCATTGAAGCATCACATTCCAAGACACAAGTCTTTGGGAAGTCTGGAAAAGATAGGAATGGATTCATTCACATAGACTCTTTCAATACGTGGAAGGATTCATCAATGGTTGGAGTCCAAGTGAAATGTTCTTTTTAAGGAGAGTGGTGAAAGGTGTGGCAATTTTTCCATATTTCTGAACAAACTTGCGATAATACCCTGTTAAACCCATAAAACCATGCAAGGTCTTAAGAGTTTTAGGGAGAGACCAATCCTTAATAGGATCCATCTTAGGATCCATCTGTATGCCCTCATTACTAATAATATGACCCATGTACTCCACTTCATAGGATCTGAAGACACATTTAGACTATTTAATGAAAAGTTTTTGTTGAGAGTGTAGATGGATAATTTGATCCACATGGGTGAGATGGGATTCCCAATATTTACTCTAGATGATAATATCATCAAAGAAAACTAAGACAAAATGATGAAGGAATGGATGGAAGACATGATTCATGAAACTTTGGAAAGTGGACAAAGCATTATGCAGGCCAAAAGGATTGACCACGAACTCATAATGACCCTCATGAGTTCTAAAGGAAATTTGGGAATGTCTTCCTCTTTCATATGTATTTTGTGGTATCTATAATGTAGATCAAGTTTAGTAAACTATTAAGCACCGATCAAGTTGGGGTACAAGCTCCAAGTGCCTTGTTTCCTAAGTATCATTACCACAAGAGAGGAATATGGGCTGATACTAGGACGGATAACACCTGCTTCGAGAAATTCTTGAATAATTTAATCTATTTCATTCTTTTGGGAAAAGGGATGACAATAAGGGAAAACATTGGGAGGGACACTACTCAGTACGAGAGGAATGGAATGATCATGAACACCATCGGAATGGGAAAGTATGGGGAGTAGAAAAAATGGCTTGGTGTTTGAAGAGGATATATTGGAGCTCAGGATGCATAGAGGTTGTCTCGACTGCTTGAATGGAATGGAGTTGGGAAATAATTCTTGAATGACCTTTTTTTAGGAGCGCTTCCATTTGATGGAAACTGATAATCTTAGGGGAGCCTGTTGTGATTCCTTGGAAATTATACCATTGTCCCTCATGTTCAATTGCATGGTTAATTCCTTAAAATCCATGAGGATGGGTCCCAGAGTGTGGAACCATTCATCACCAAGAACAATGTCACAACCACCCATGTCAGTAACAAACATATCATATTTTAGGTGGTACTGACCAATTTATAGGCGTGCATTTTCACAACAACTACCACATTTCATGGAACCACCATTGGAAATCATGATTTGAACTCTATTGACAACACATATATAACAATTGATTTCTTGGTCAATGTGATGATGAATAAAATAATGGGTGTTTCCATTGTCAATGAGGATGATGGCCTTCCTGTGCTTAATGTAGCCAATGAGCTTGAGGTTTTGGGGAGAAGAGAAGCCAATAAGGGCATGCAATAAAATCAGTGGTTCACTTTTTGTCCATAGATCAGAAGGTGGAGTAGGAGAATCGATTGGGGGTAGATCTTCCACTAGGGAAACTTCGGCCTCCTCATCAACAACTTCCTCAGAAAGGCCATAAAATTTTTGTCTTCCTTACACTTGTGCCTCAGAAAATATTTTTCATCACAATTATAGAAAAGATCCTTGAGTTGGAATTCAACCATTTATGCCTGAGTTAATTTATGGATCTTGATAGGAGTGGTAGGAAGGGTAGGATTGGTGGGTTGAGTGTGAGGAATAAATGAGGGATTTTAGTTATGGGCAGAGACAATCTATTGGGATTCCTTGGTTCATTGAGTATCTTCCATCCAAGTTTGAGGGCAAGCCATTAGGACCTAGGCACAAATTTCATCCTTGAGGCCAATTATAAATCATTTACTGAAGAAGACATATTACATGACCTTCATTGAGAAAGCCAAGTGCTCAAAGGAAAACATAAAGTCTTCCATTGTGATGGATTGTTTCAACTTGGTCAAACAACCTGGATAGTGGGTGTCAGTGTCAAAGAATTCATAATATGCAACAAACGGTGTCTAAGAAACATACACTTGGTGTGTCTTTCTAATCCATTTCCACCATAACCAACGTTTCTAATCCAGATAGAGGACACCATAACGAAGTTTGGACAACTCATTAGTAATTTCATGCAAGGATATGATCCATCAAATTTGTTCACCTCAACTTTGGGAATATGGGGGTCATGATGAAGGGAGTTCGAATTAAAGGCCATAATATTAGAAGAATCCTCACCTTCATAATGTGAAGGTTGTTTAGAGGAGGGAACACCATGGGAATATTTTAACCATTGGTTGAGAGCGGTGGTAAGAGAGGTCAATTCACCCTTAACTATTGTAATTTCACCCATAAATTTTTTCTCTAAGGTTTCCAATTTGGAATTCTTGGAAGAAATATCAGAAGTCACTTTCTAGATGTTATTCAAGTGTTCTTTGGATTCAACTTGTAGGTGGAGGATTTCTTGGTTGTAGGCGGTGGCCATTCGGGAATGAGGGTGTCAGGGAAGGGAAGTGCATCCACTGGGAAAATGTAGAGAAATTATATATATGATGGTCATTAGGTGAAAAGAGGAATGCAATGGGATTGGTATCAAATAAGGGTGTCGGGAAGGGGTTGGGTCCATGGGGGAAAAGGATTAAAAATCATAGGTACCACTACAATCAAGGTGAAGAGAGGAATCCAATAGGATAGGTCTCAAATAATGGTGCAAGAAATAATTTTTGTTTCTTTACTCCTGTAGATTTATACTCCGATCTGAATAATACCATAGTGTCAAAATTCCCAAGTTCTTAATTGATAAAAATGTGTAGTAAATTCACAATCGGAATGCAGGAGGAAAGGTTGTGTGGTTAGAATATCTTGTTTGTTCCTTATCTGGTGTGTTAAGGGTTTTCCATATGCTATATCTCTCTGATAAGGAACAAGGGTTTTCCCTGTGCTATAGCTCTCTGATATATGTGCGAGGTCAAACAGTAGTACTCAACCCAATATCTTAGGGAACCAAATGAGGAGGCTCGATCGTACCCTTAGTTGTACTACTTGATTACCCAGGTACTAGAAAGTATCTTCTTGAGTTTTATTCACGGTGTCACTATAGCATTCAAATAGTCAATCAGCTTATCTAGGGATGGTTTTAGGACACCTAGGGGACTCTCGATATACTTGATAATACGTGGGAGTGATGGTCATGTATATATTTTGTCTAATGCGATACTACTCGAAGGGTACCGACAAGTGTTACAGAGGTTTTCAACAAGGTGAAACTTTGGTTTCTATACAAAATCATGAAAACATCTGTATTTCTTGTTCATAGTCTTCCCCACAATAGTTTTACCCCATCGAACAACAAATCTATGTGCTTTAAAGCTGCTGACAATACACGTCTCTACCATGATTTTTTTTTTTCCATAGTTTATGTCTAGAAAAGTGATTTGATACCACTTGTTAGGTAATATATCTATTATATTAAGAATAAAATATCAATGGAACTACAAAATTGGAGAACCAAAACACCAAAATGATACCTTTATTGATAGAAATCAATGTTCACTAGCCTCTTCGAGTGGACAACCTCTAGTATAGCATCGCTCTTTTACAATAATTTTCAAGACAAAGATTTATCATACCTCCTACTCTTATTTGTACTAATTATATCTTCTAAAGAAAATTCTAGAGGAAGATATTTCTAGAATCGAAATATTCTATTAAGTCTTCTTACATTGACTTCTTCACATTTATTAAATAGGCCTTGTTAACTAATGTCATCCATTATTATATTATTAACTAATGTCGGCCTTATTATATTTATCATAATTGAAGGTCTGTGAAGGATATTGTATATTTGAAAGAAGGTATGTTGATGAGAATTTTTAGTTGATGATCACAGTAGTAGGCCAAAGAGTATATTGAGAATAGTAAAGAGGGTGAAGATGAAGAAGAATAAAATATGATATACATAGTTTTGAGTCTAGAAAAAAAAAAATAGGTCCAGAAGGTCATTTTTTTCATTTACTTGGAGAGTCTAATGCACTTAAGCATTGGTCCATTTGCATATGTCATATTCAATAGATGAATTTTCATTGCAATAATATGGTTGATCCATCACCAATTCTTCAATATTCAGATCATCATCCAATCCATATGATGATCATTGATTTTAAACAATGGAAGCTAAAACACACAAATATTTAATTAGAAACAAATAAACCATACACATACAAAACAATCACACAAGAATGAACACCAGATTTACATGGTAAAACCCTTAACAAGGGAACCATCCACGGGGCAATGAAATTAGGTTTCATTATGTTGAAGGGATAATTAAAACATCTAACATACATCCATTCAACCCTTCATATATGTGCATCTATCATCCTTTATGGATTACAACAATTAGATACAATAAATGCACTTCTAACCAAACGTCCATGTTTAGTAGATTTGTCTCAACTGAAGGATAAATATTATGATCTAAAACCACCCACATTCCATGTTGGTAAATTCATTAGCATCATTCAAGCCAAGAGAAGACAAATACCATTGCATCTTCCAGGAAAATAACATTGGGAATCTAGATCCTTCATGTTAAGTGTCCTAGACATATCAACCTTTAAACTAATGATCTTTGCCATGCTCTAGCTTGATACAAGCATATCGTCAACATACAACACAAAAATAATGAATATTCCATTGTCCAATATTTTAAAATAAACACAATGATCATACTCACTCCTTGTATAATTCTGGCTCACCATGAAGGAGTCAAACTTGTACAATTTCATGGGATATTGTCTCAGGCCATACATTGACTACTTGAGTTTGCAAACAAATATTTTCCTGTGATCCTGAATAAACCCTCCTGGTCTTTCCATGTATATTTTTGCATCTAAATCTACATGTAAAAATGTTATTTTAACATATAGCTACTCTAATTCCATATTACATAAAGAAACTAGTGCCAAGACAACCTAAATTGAAACAATTTTAACTACTGGTGAAAACGTTTCATGGAAATCAATACCTTCTTTTCGCAAATAACATTTTTCCACTAGTCTTTCTTTGTACCTCTCAACCTTATCTTCAACACCCCATTTTAGTTTATAGACCCACTTACAACCTACAATTTTTCTGTCTTTTGGGAGTTCTACCAAGTCTCATGTTCCATTCCTTTCTAAGGCATCCATTTCCTATTTCATTGCTTCTTTCTAGTTTTCACTATCAGACACCTCCATTGCTTCCTGATAACAAGTAGGCTCCTCATTATTAGTATCGAAAGAAATAGATGAAACAAAATCATCATACCTTCTAGGAGGAGACCCTTATAGATCTCCTTAGTGATGATTGTGGTATTTCCACATTTTCTTAATTAGTATCTGCATCCACATTTTCATCTGCAGGAACATCTTCATGAACATCCTCCTGAACCTCTTCTTGAAATTCTTCATGAAACTCTTCATGTTCATCTTCTTCTATAGACAAACGAGTCTCGAACTGGATATGTTGAGTTTGTGGTACCTTCACCTATTTCATTTAAACATCTACGTCTGATTTTATAAAAACTTATTCATCAAATATTGCATCCCCGTTAATGTTGATTATATGGGAAGTAGGTTCCCACAATGGTGGGTGTTCTATATGCACTAAAAACACACTAAAAACACACTAAAAACCCTCAATTAAATTGTCAACCCGGGGTAAGTAAACTTAGAGTTGTAGCAAAATATATGCCAAGGTAGAAGGATTGGTAGTAGTATAGTATAAATAAGGAAGTTGTTATCTAAGGGCTAATCTACTCAAGAAAAGACTACTAATGATCAAACTCTACTAATCAACTCAAATTATGTACCCTAAGTAACCTTTGAACGAAGGATCGATGGATAGTTCTAGGAAAGCAAATGGAAACCCTACTTAAAGAAAAGTAACTTAATCATGAAAATAAGAAAAAGAAAACTATTTAAGCATAAAAATAAGCAAAGGAAAACTATTCATCTAATAATCAAATAACCACAACAAAACTACTTCAACTAGCCTACTTAAATTCAATAAGCAACTATCCTATGAAAGCAAGAAAACTATCTTCTAATCTATGAAAGCAAGGAAACTATCTTCTAATCTATGAAATTCAAATGCATTCTATACTAATATAAGCAAGCTCAATTCAATGATTAACTACAAATTGAAATTGAAAACTAGATATAAGAAATAAATTGCATGAAGGAAACTAAACTAGTTCTATTTAATAATTCAAATTGCAAAAAGAGGGAAAATACTCACAAAACATAAATTTAAATACTAATCCAGCATGAGGTAAGTAAGCGATTGAGCAAACTAAATGGAAAATTAAATGAGAAAAACTAAAACAATAATTATATAATCAATCTAAAATTGAAAACTAAAACCAACACTATCCATCCACCGAAGCCCTGTCAAAGAAATCACGATTTAAAAATTTGTTCTAAAACTTTGTTTTTATCATCTATTCCAGCATAAAAGAAAACTTAATTTATCATCTAACTACACACATAGTTAGTCTCTAAGATTGCAAGATTGTTTATATCATCTACAAAGTCATTTTGTATTAACAAGATTCCTCATAATAACCTGCAAAACTAAATTAAAACAATTAAATCATAAACAACAAATTAAATAACAAAGAAGTAAAATAACATTTCATGTACAAGAAATAAAATAAAAAGACATTTATGCTACTTAATTTACAAGAAAATTCATAGAATAGTTTCTCAGACTATTGGTGG
>ML843701.1:8685-38349 GCA_009831015.1 Picea engelmannii | reverse complement strand
CTCAACCCTTTGCAAACCTTACCATTCTGGAATTATGATCAACTGGTTAAATTTCACTTTGTTAGTGTAAGGAAGGAAATTCTAAGTAATTCGAACTCTGTTCTTAATTGCATTTCCTTTAACATAAATCTGGGGTTTAGCTAATTATAATTTCTTTGTTCCTGCATTCTATGTTTCGAAACTTTGACTGTCACGATTCCCTCAGCATAATAAAATATTATAGGTAAATATGAAGGTGACATATTCCTCTATAAGACATGTATGGTTCTAAAGAATTAATCAGATTATTGAAAATATAAAATTTTTAGCATAGGTTTCTTCCTGGTTTATATTCCAGAATTTAAGTTTTTTTAATACTCTCGGTTACTAGTCTAATGACGGGACCCATGTTTGGATTGCGAGGGTACTAATCAGACCTTTCCAAGTACACTTCTCCCCTTCGAGCCTGTGGATAGATCACTTCAATGACACCGAGTGAAAGCATAATCACGCCAACCTCAAGCTAAGTGTTAATCCTATGTAGGAACCTTTGTTGTCTTGATTAAGTTATCTACAATATTTAAATTTACTTGTCTTATGTTCGGACACTAATTGTCCCTCGCTATATTCCTGCAGGACTTGTACAATCACAATCAATGGACCAGGACAATGCCTTACTCAAAAAAACGTATTCAAGTTCCGATTTTAATGTTTAGGTTTGGAGGATTCAGATTTGGGTTTCTAGTGATACTAGGTACATACCCAGGACATTCTATTTGTAATTATTTGGATTCAGGCTTGCGACCATACAGATAATTTATTATTTTTTTATAGGATGTACAAATGTTTCTTCAACCCTAGAAACATTGTTACTTAATCTGAGCAGTCTCTTCACTATGGTTTGTATAACTTTGAAAAAAACAAAACTTCATTTATGGTTTACAATGGAGTAATTGAACTGTACATTTAGTTCCATTGGCATAGTCTTAACAATATAAGGTTTACTTGAATTTTCTCATGTGTCCAAGCATTTTTAATCTTGTCGTAAGAGTAATTAGGTGTTTAAGTAGTTTTGAAAATCTGTATATATATATATATATATATATATATATATATATATATATATATATATTCCTTCTAAGTCTTGTTTTGGCATTTGCACATTTTGATGTTCTTAACTATTTAATACAACCCTGTGTATTCAACCTACAACAATATATATACATATATCTAAATCTCAAGTTCACTTCCAGAATTTCATTTAGCCTTCTTCAACAAGCTAATATTCCTTAATTTGATTGCTTATTCGTACATAATCACATGTCTGGAATGTTAGAATTAATATAGTAATAATTCTACTTAGATTTGATGCATATTCCAATATGTTTACATAATTCAGCTCCATCAACAGTTAACACATGCAAAAATTCTACTCAACGAATACAATCAAACTATAAGGAAATTTAATCGAAAAAATATTCATCCAGAATTAAATAGGTTTATTCTATCAGCTATTTAATCAAAATAACATTCAACTAGGGAAAGAGTAGATGGACATATATGAACAAGTTGCTGAACAACAAATGGAACAACCAAGTTCCGCCCAACCACATAACAAAATAACCAATATACTTGCTCCATTCACCCCCTATCCTGACCATGAATCAATGAGGGAGAAATCCAGAACTCCTCCTTATCTACAGTCCTCCTTCAGTTCAGAAAAACTTCTCCTTGCCTCACACTAAGAAAGAAGTTCTCATAACAACATGTGATATTCTTTTCCCCATCATACTTGGCAGCGTCCTGCCTCCTCCCATATGCTATATATGCAAAAAGAATCTTGTGCCTAGGTATTTTCCCCTTGGGAATTTTCGTATCTTTACAAATCCATGATTTTCAGGGGCTGTCAATGGCCAAATCCCTGATTTACCACTTGTATAATTCATTCCTAAGGTAGTTCAAACATGTTCCCCACTCATGGAGTCACGGTCAACGGATTTAAACCTAGTTGTTCCATTTGTCTCTCAGCAATAAATATAAAATGGTTTGTTTTCTTACAAGTCTCATAGTCAAAGAGTTGGTTGGGAAAATCAAATATTTTCCCAACAATCACAATAATAAATTACAATTAACTAAATTCCAAATTCGGAATTGCCATAAATGGCAATAATTTTCCAAATTCGAATTTAACAAAAATGAAAATAAATTCCTAAGTGTTTTTCAAACTTCAATAATAATTTATTTTTGGGGATATTACATCCTTTCCCCCTTCAGTACAACATTGTCCTCAGTGTTTGTTCCTTTCTCAGAATAGTGTTGGTTAATATTTATGTAAATCTTCCTCCAATTCCCAAGTGGCCTCCTCAGGACTAAAGTGCTTCCATTTCACTTTTACCTGAGCGATGGTTCCGCTCCATAGTGCTATTTCTCTCATGTACAGAATGTGCAGGGATTCCCCTTGGAACTCGCCTTATGGTTCCACCTGCACCATGTTCCAATCGATCATGTGAGTAGGATCATGAACATAATTTTTTAACAAAGAAACATGAAATACATTATGAATTTTCAGATTTGTAGGAAGTGCAAGTTGGTATACCACTGGTCCAATTTGAACTAAGATCTCAAAAGGGCCACAAAACCTGGGTGCCAACTTGGAACAGTTTCCTATATTTAAGGAACTTCTTCTTTCTTTGACTTTCAAATAGGCGTGGTCTCCAACCTAAAATTCTCGGTGTTGTCTTTTTAGGTTTGCATAACATTTTTGTCTGTCATGTGCCTCCTTTAAATTCTGATGTACGTTTATTAGTGTATTCTCCATTTCCTAGATCATTTCTGGTCCAACCATGATTATGTCAACTGGGTTGTCCCAACTAATTGGAGTTGTACACTTTATGTCGTACAGTACTTCGAAGGGGATCATCTTAGCCAATGCCTGGTATCCATTATTGTATGCAAATTCCACCAAGTGCAGGTAGTCTTCCCACTTACTTGGTTTCTTCCTTACGTACATTCGTATCATATCTTCCATGATTTGGTTTGTTCATTTAGTCTACCCATACATTTGTGGATGATATCTTGTGATGAAATTCAAGTTAGTATTTAACCCTGCAAACAATTTTTTCCAAAATGTAGATGTGAATTTTATGTCTCTATCCGAAATCACCATTTTAGGAATACCATGCAGTCTAAAAAATTCTCTCATGAATATTTCAGTGATGTTAATAGATTTATAACTAGAATTTACAGGAATAAAGTGTGCATACTTGCTAAGCTTATCAATTACTATTATAATTGAATCATTATATTTTCGAGTTCTAGGCAAACCTGTGATAAAATGAAGTGATATAGTCTCGCATTTCCATTCCAGTATAGGTAGAGGTTGCAACAATCCACCTAGGTATTGGTGTTCATCCTTCACTTGTTGACAATATTGGAACTTAGACAAGTATTCTGATGTCTCACCTTTTATATTATGCCAATACAATAACTTCATTAGTGTTGTTACCATTTTCTGGTATCCCGGATGACCAAAATATGGTTTCTTGTGTAATTCGTCCAAAATTGTTAACTTTAATTTAGAAGAATATGGTATATATAATCTGTTTTTGAATCTTGGTAGACCATTTCTGTCCAAACTCAGATCTTCCTTGTCTAAAGTTTCTGCGTTATTTTGTAAATATTCCACTGTTTTAATGTATTTTTCATCATTATTGCTTGCATCCTTTATCCTTTTCTCAATGTCACTTTCTTCCCTGCTAATATTTATCTCAAACAACCCATGAATTCTTCTACTTAAAGCATCTTCCATCGTGTTTTCCTTACCCTTGATGTGTCTTACCTAGATATCAAATTGCGTCAAGAAGGCCAACCATCTTGCTTGCCTTGCGTTAAGGTCTGGTTGACTAAGAAAAAATTTCACACAACTGTTATCAGTCAACAACATAAATTTTGTGCCCATGATATAGTGTCGCCACATCTTTAATTCATGGATGACAACTGCTAACTCCAATTCATGAGTGACGTAGTTTCATTCGTGTTCTTTTAGTTTTCTGGACTCGTAACAAATAATGTGCCTGTCTTGAGTTAGCACACCTCCCAAACCATCTTTGCTCGAATCCATGCAGACTATGAAGTCTTTATCCGAGTCTACTACCCTTAGAATTGGTGCAGTTGTTAACAATTCCTTTAACTTATTAAAACTGTCCTGACACTTATGTTACCAATTGAACTTGGTACCCTTCTTCTGTACGGATGTGATAGGGTACGCAATATTAGAGAATCCCTCTATAAATTTGTGGTAGAACCCAGTGATTCTCATGAATGACCGGATGTCTGCTACATCCTTAGGGATAGGTCATTCCATGATGGCTCTTATTTTCTCTAGGTCGACTGCAATACCTTCTTTAGATATTAGATGTCCTAGGTACTGTATTTTCTTTTGATAAAAGTCACATTTGTTGAATTTAGCATACAGTTTGTGTTTTCTTAAAGTTTTCAATAATATCCTTAGATGTTCTTCGTGTTCTTCTTCTATTTTAGAATACAGTAGGATATCGTCCATAAATACCAAAACAAACTTATCTAAGTACTGACTGAAAATGTTCTTCATTAAACACATAAATGTTGTTGGTGCGTTAGTGAGGCCAAACGGTATAACAACAAATTCACAATGTCCATATCTCATCCTAAATGTTGTTTTACTTATGTACTCATCCTTTATTCTAACCTGGTGATAACTAGATCTTAAATCCAACTTAGAAAAAATATTTTCCCCACCTACTTGATCAAACAGATCATTGATTCTAGGCAGGGGGTATTTGTTCTTAACAATCATTTTGTTTAAGTGTTTGTAATCAATACATAATCTTAGAGTTCTGTATTTCTTTTTAACAAAAAGGACCGGTGCTCCCCATGGCGAGAAACTTGGTCTGATATATTCCTTGTCCAATAGTTCTTGTAGTTGGATCTTTAATTCTGGCAAACTCATCCTGTAGGGTGCTTTAGATATGGGGGTTGAACCAGGAAACAGGTCGATAGAAAAGTCTATCTCCCTTATTGGGGCCAATTTGGGTATTTCATCTACAAACACATCTCTAAAATCATGTAAGATGACAAAATATTATAGGTTGGGTTTATTTTCTTTTTCCAACATATTTGTCACTTGTATAGCATAAATCTGACAACCTTTTCTCATGCACATCTTAAATTGCATTGCTGAAATCTACCTAACTGAGATTGGTTTTTGTATGCCTTGTACTGTCCTAACAGTGTCGTTTTTGTCTTTGTAAGTGAGTGTTTTTTCATAACAATCCAAAAGTGCATTATGCCTCTCTAACCATTCAATCCCAATAATTATGTCGTAAGACCCTAACTGTAGAGTATTCATATTTATCTTTGTGTTTTGACCATCTAATCTGAACTCACAGTTAGAAATAAAACCAGTTACTTTTCTTTTTGTTCCTATTTCTAGTTGGACTAGCCAAAATTTTGCATATATTAACTTCTTAAGTTTATTTGAATCCACTACACCAGGGGCGACATAACTCAAGGTATCTCCTGGATCAATTAAAACAAAAACACGATTATTGTTAACTTTACCTTTGACTTCCACTACAGTGGATTGGTGATCTGCTTGTTGGCCAAACATGGTTGCATTGATCCTGTGTAAGCTTCTGCCCACATCTCCTACTGTAAAGGCTTCCTAAAGGTTGTAAATCGTAGTCCTGGCTGCAGAAGTTAAATGTTGGAAGTTCCTCCTTAAGTGAGTCTCTCCACGTTCCCAACATTTTAACGGTTCCCTGGGGATGTCCCCAAACTTCTTGGTTCCCAAATTAACTGGTTTACCTCCTCCTTGGGTGTTCTAGTTATCGAAGTGAAAATATTTCCTTGGAAATCCATTTGCTGCATTCTAGAAAGGGGTTGGTTGATATCCCTTCTTCCGTTGGTTCATTATGTCTTGTTTCTTGTCTTTCCAAGCATTGGGAAGCTTAGACCATTGTTTATATTGGTCGTAACACATTCAGGCATTTATGAAAACTTCTCTTAAGGTATTAGGATTGTCGAAATCAATTATGTCCTTATAGGACTGTGGTAAACAAATTAGGAACTGCTGGATTTTAACCTTTTCCTCTTGGATATAAGGCACAAACCTTAATAGTTCCAGGAATTTGTTTATCAGGTCATCCATAGTCATTTGACCAAGTCGTAGCTCATAAAACTCTTTGGTTTTTCTTTCATAGTAACTCTCAGATAAATATTGTTTCTTAAAGTATTTCTTGAAATCCGACCACTCCATCTGTTTTTCCTTGTGGCCCTTGGCCAACTTCAGGTCTTTCCACCATATAATTGCTTTTCCTTTCAGGTTCTAGATGGCCATTCTGACCTTCATGTTGTTGGAATAGATGTAGATCTTGAAATACTTTTTAATGTCTAATAACCATGCTTCATCCTCCTCCCCTGTTCTCAATTCCCCGTCAAAGGTGGATGGTTTTATTTTCTTAAATTCTCCCTCTAGGTGGTCCACCTGTTTCCTTTTTCTTCCTGTGGTTGTTTTATCTTCTATTGATGGTGTACCTTCGGAAGAGATGTCCCCTTTTTCTGCTTCAGGACCATAATTCTTGGAGTCCCTTTTATTGAGCTTTTCTTCCTGGTTATTGTCTTTTGGGCTCTTCTTTGTTAATATGCTTCGTAGCAGTAATTCATTTATTTCTTGTTGTTCTTGTTGTGCCTTTTTCAGTTTCTAATTGTCTTCCTTGAAAACTTGCAGTTCCACAATGAGGTTTCTCATGGTTTCCAGAACCTGGGTGGTGGAACTTCCTTCACTATTATGTCCAAGCTCTCTAGTAGGTCCTTGCTCAGGATTCTCCTCAAGCCTAACCTCCTCTTCATTCTGTGCTTCCACTATCACAACAAAAATAATGTTTTTATGTTTGTAAAAGTAAATGTTTTGTTAGTTTTTTCATTGTGCAGAAAGCATGTACTAAGGAAACTTTTTTGGCCCTGTTTAAGGTCCAATTATTGTAACCTTTTCTCTGATGCCATATGTAATGTACCCCAAATTTTCCTAGTAAAAAAAATAAGTAGGGTCATTAGAGTTGATCATTCACCTTCAAAACCTTTTAGGATTCATTAACTATACTACAGAATAGTCCTATTGCTTCTTTTGTCTTCCACAACTTACACTTACTATTTCTTGACATAGGTGTAAGTCTCTCTCTCTCTCTCTCTCTCTCTCTCTCTCACACACACACACACACACACACACACACACATATATATATTTATATATGAATAACGCGATCCTACCCTCAACAAAAGGGAGAAAGAGTAGCCTAATAACTAACAATGATATTCACTTTGAAACTTCCATTCTACTCGTGAAAAACAATTATATACACCTTAGAACTCCCATTATACTCACGCAAACCATAGGGCATACTATGGAATATATATATATAATTTTTTCACGACCCTTAGGATAAAGGTATCATTCAAACCATGGGTTGTAGGTGAAAGTGTCTCTATTTTGCATAGCTATTACTAATATGACAGCAGTGCACATAGGCATTAATAATCAGGGTGGTTATGACTAATAGTTGGGGAAAACTATTTGTTTCTTGTCGTTTAATGACCCCATGATAACCAACTTTGGCATAAGTCTAACAAATATGATAGGTAAGAGTCAAACCATGAACATATAAGCAGGAAAATGAAACTGTAACCCTAAAAGGACTGTCATCGCACTTCACCATATAAGTTGATAAGGAAAATTGTAGAGGTAACACTGTATTGACTTAAATAACCCTACCTGGGACATTTATGATATCCTGTAGTGTACTCCTTTGGGCCATTGCTTGACCTATGTTCCCATTGTGTCTCTGCCACCTTGCATTATTCACATGGCCTAGGTACAGTTTGTAACTACTACCATTAATCTGTTCGACACAGGGTTTTCTAAAGTTATTGTACATTCTTCTCCCTTGGCTCTGTGTACTTGCAAATCGTTGCAATGTTAACCCTATTGTTGTTCATCTTGGTGGCATGGCTAGAATTAGTGAAGTTGGGCTCACTCTAGGTGTAAGGAACATTAGGGGGACCTCTCTAGTCAGATACCACCTTATGCGAGGTAAGAACCTTTTGGTCATTGTTATCCGAACTCTCTGTGTTACTAAAAGGATACTATGTGCACCAGTCATCTTCAAAATTCCTATTAGTGCTACTGGCCCGAGTTCTGTGGTTTGATATAGCATTTTAAAAGTAAAAATGATAAAACCCTTAAACTTTGTATCAGTTATTCTAAAACCATTATACTCTACAACAAACATTTACTTTGTGTAAATTCCCGTAGTCAATTCTGAACTGTAAAAATGTCAAAGGGAACGAGAAAGTCCACTCCGCCAGTTCGTTCATAAGTGTAATGACGGGTTTATTGTATGTTTGGTTTCTCGTTCTGTGTTCTTAGTGTTTACAGACCTCGATATAGATGTGAGTTCTTTGTCTGAGATTTTTAGAGATATCACTGCCTTGGCACACTCCTTCTCTATTTTCATGGTTTGGCTATATACTTTGTGGATTTTCTTG
The DNA here is from genome assembly GCA_009831015.1 of Picea engelmannii. Lineage (NCBI taxonomy): Eukaryota > Viridiplantae > Streptophyta > Pinopsida > Pinales > Pinaceae > Picea > Picea engelmannii. Next base: position 29,790 of record ML843701.1, on the reverse strand, counting down.
GGTTTCTATCCCAGTTAAGAAATGGGTTTTCTTCTATGTGAAAAGGCATTTTCCCTATGCAGTGTAAACTTATGATTTCATTCCTTTGAGTTTAAAAATGATAGTTACGAAGGTATACGTATAGTTCTGTATCTTTATTGAAGCCTTCTAACTTTTCAATATCTTAAATTTTGAGAGTATACATCTTAGTACTTGCTAGGTTTCAAATTTGTTTAAAGGGGGAACAATATATATTGTAACACTGTCCATCGTGTGTATAGGGAGTTTGTCTTTCTTGAATACATGTCGTTAACATCTGGCCTGTAACTTTCCCATTCTATTCCACACAATTTCACGGAAAAAGGGTTAAGAATCGTGAGACAGTTCTCTGTGGATACAATAATTTATTTATACACTTTACCCCAATAAGTTTATATATATAATTCCCCTCAATATTTGTATGCTTGAAACAATGTGCCACTTGTCTAAGTTTTCACTCAGTAACTCGTAAGTTTAAGGAATATGATTTTGGTGTCCCGTAACCATATTTGTTCAATTTAGTTGGAAACGATAATACCTCTATCGGATATACTCAACCCTGTGAAAACCTTACCATTCTGGAATTCTGATTAACTGGTTAAATTTAACTTTGTTAGCGTAAGGAAGGAAATTCTAATTAATTCGAACTCTGTTCTTAATTTCATTTCCTTTAACATAAATCTGGGGTTTAGTTACTTATAATTTCTCTAATCCTGCATTTTGAGTTTTGAAACTTTGACTGTCACAATTCCCTCAGCATAATAAAATATTACAGGTAAATATGAAAGAGAAAAATGCCTCTTTAATACATGTATGGTACTTAAGAATTAATTGGATTATCAAAAATATAAATTGTTTAGCATAGGTTTCTTTCTTGTTTATATTCCAGAATTTAAGTTTTGTTGATACTCTCGATTACTAGTCTAATGATGGGACCCCTATTTGCATTGCAAGGGTACCCATAAGAACTTTCCAATTCCACTTCTCCCCTTAGGGCTTGTGGACATATCGCTTCAGTGACACTGACTGAAAGCGTAACCGCGCCAACCTCAAGCTAAGTGCTAATCCTACGTAGGAACCTTCGTTGTCTTGATTAAGTTATCTACAAGATTTAGATTTACTTGTCTTATATTTTGACACTAATTTTCCCTCTCTATTTTCCCGCAAGACTTGTACAGTCGCAATCAATGGATCAAGACAACTCCTTACTCAAAAAAAGGTATTCGAGTTCCGATTTTAATGTTTAGGTTTGGAGGATTCAGATTCGGGTTTCCAGTGATACTGGGTACATACCCAGGGAATTCTATTTGTAATTATTCGGATTCAATCCTGTGGCTATACAGATCATTTATTCATTTTTTATAGGGTGTACATATGTTTCTTCAACCCTACAAAAAATGTTACTTAATCTAAGCAGTCTATGGATTATGGTTTGTATAACTTTGAAAAAAACAAAACTTCATTTATGTTTTACTGTGGAATAATTGAACTCTACATTTAGTGCCATTGGCATAGTCTTAACAATAGAAGGTTTACTTTAATTTTCTCATGTGTCCAAGCATTGTTAATCTTTCCATATGAGTAATTAGGTGTTTAAGTAGTTCTAAAAATCTGTACAAGAAAGATTTAGATATATGTATATATATTGTTGTAGGTTGAATACGTAGGGTTGTATTAAATAGTTAAGAACATCAGACTCTGCAAATGCCAAAACGAGACTTAGAATGAATATATAATATTATATATTCATTCTAAGTCTCGTTTTGGCATTCGCACAGTCTGATGTTCTTAACTATTTAATACATCCCTGCGTATTCAACCTACAACAATAGATATACATATATCTAAATCTCAAGTTCACTTCCAGAATTTCATTTATCCTTCTTCAACCGACTAATATTCCTTAAGTTAATTCCTTATTCATACATAATCACATGTCTGGAATGTTAGAATTAATACAATAATACTTCTACTTAGCTTATATGCATATTCCAATATGTTTACATAATTCAGCTCCACCAATAGTTAACACATGAAAAATTTCTACGCAACAAATACAATCAAACTGTAAGGATTTATTCTACAATTTGTTTCATTCCACCAGTAATTTAATCGATAGAATATTCATCCAGAATTAAATAGGTATATTCCATTATCTATTTAATCAAACGAACATTCAACCAGGGAAAGAGTAGATGGACATATTTGAACAAGTTGTTGAACAACAAATGGAACAACCAAGTTCCGCCCAACCAGAGAACAGAACAACCAATCTACTTGCTTCATTCACCCCCTAGCCTGACCATGAATCCATGAGGGAGAACTCTAGAACTACTCCTTAGCTATAGTCCCCCCTTAGTTCAAAAACAATTCTCCTTGCCTCACACTCAGAAAGAAATGCTCATAACAACAAGTGATATTCTTTTTCCCATCATACTAGGAAGTGTCCTGCCTCCTCCCATATGCTATATATGCAAAATGCATCTTGTGCCTAGGTCTTTTCCCATTGGGAATTTTCACAGGTTTACAAATCCTTGATTTTCAGGGGCTACCAATTGCCAAATTCTCGATTTTCCACTTGTAGAATTCATCCCTAAGGTAGTTCAAACATGTTCCCCACTCATGGAGTCATGGTCAACTGATTTCAACCTGGTTGTTCCATTTGTCTCTCAGCAATAAATATAAAATTATTTGTTCTCTTACAAGTGTCATAGTCAAAGAGTTGGTTGGGAAAATCAAATCTTTTCCCAATGATCATAATAATAAATTACAATTAACAAAATTCCAAATTTGGAATTTCCATAAATGGCAATAATTTTCCAAATTCGAATTACCAAAAACGAAAAATAAATTGCTAAGTGTTTTTCAGACTTCAATAATAATTTTTTTGGTGGGATATTACATATGGTTCCTTCATTGGGAAGGATAGGATTGTTTAAAGGAAAGATGATAACCCTATGTGGAAGAGTTACTAATGTGCCTATGATTTCCCATGAAACATCAAGTTCATTGAGAGAAACAACCATTTTTCACTTTTGTTAGGAAAGACCTGGATTGAAAAGTATGAGATCAGAAGGAAAGCATAGGAATAATATTCTAGGAACTCAATAGAAATAATCAGGGCATTGGCCTCAGAGTGTAAACAGTTAAGTGAACGAAGTGCACAGACCTATGAGCACCTTGCAGAAGATCTGGAGCTGAGGAAACCGGAGGCACAACTCCAAGAGGTGAATCAATAGGCGTCCACCATAAAAGCACAACTGAAGTTGCTTACTGTCACTGAGAATATGAAGAGGTCATAGGAGCAACACACAGTCCAGTAGTAGGTTACTGCTATCCAGAGCAAGGTTATGTAAGTGACACAAAGACTCAAGCCAGTGCAGGATGAAGACTACATGATTTTTGAAGAAGTTGAAAGACAAGGCTCACAACTAGACCAACTAGTTGCGACACTGGAGCAATGCCTGGAAGGGCCTGTTACTGAGCAATTCATTCAGGAGTTCATCGAGAAAGAGGCTCTAGCAAAGCAACAAATTGAGGAATCTCAATCTAATATTGATTCCTTCGATGCAGTGCTTCCCAGATATGAGTGACTCGAGATGAGTCACAAGTGAGTGTTGGGGGCTTGTTGGACCTCGACCAAGTTTTGAGAGAACATTGGTTGTGTTTGACCATTTTTGGGACTTTGACATGCTAGTCAAAGATGGAGCACCTAGGCGAAGCTGAGATCACGGGATATCACTTGTTTTGCAAGCTTTTTGGGTTATTAAGGTTTATGTAACTGTTATGGGATGTCATCCCATGGGTTCACACATGTTTAAGCTTCATTGTAAATGTATAAAGAGATATATAAGCAATGTAAGAAGGTGTGTAAGTGTTAGCTATGTGCAAAGACTTGTAATTGGCTTAGTGCAAGGGAATATAAGTTTGTTTGTGCACAGACGTTGTATGTAAGGCTTTGTGCTATTGAGGAGTTGGCTCTGTGCCTTGACCTGGTTTTGAGGAAGGTGGATCTAGTGTGACGTGCGCAGATCACCTATCCAGTGAAAATTTGGTCTCAGTATGTTTTTGCACAAGAGCAGAAGAATGTGGAAAGATTGAAGACTAATAGAGAAGAATAAGAGTTGGTGGACGTAGCCCCACACTGGGGTGAACCATGTATATCCTATGTTTATGTGCTTTGTGCAATAATGTTTATGGTTTTTATGTATTTACCTGCTTAGTGAACTGATATTGATGTATGATAGATATATCTATGGATGCTTAGTGCTTATGTATGATGAAAACTAGATCTGAGCTGATGCTATGTGCTAAATGGTTGGATGTGCTTAATATTGATCATTACTGCACTCATCTGTAATAAGGGTCAAACTTTGATGTGAATAAGGTTTAAGAACTAATGAATATTATTGGTTAAGTGCTATGACAAGTTTTGTAATCCCATATCTGTGTCCCAACTCGGTTCTAGACACTTGAGTCCTGCAGCCGCCCCTGCCTCTACCTCGGGTGAGACTTCATCTACTTCACAGGTGTTGCCGAAACGATCAATAGTTAGGGTTTTTTTGGTGTGTTTTTGAAGAATTGAACCTTGGATCTGCCCCTGTGCCAACATATGGTATGAAACAAGACGTTTTCACATTTAAGGACGAATGTAATTTTTGTCAAGCAACAAGGAAGAAATAATAAAATCCTTAGGAACATTCCAACCACTTCTGATTTCCATTGCTATTTGGAGGGATGTTTATATGGATTTCATTGTTGGCCTACCCAAATTAGGAAATAAGTCAATCATCATGGTGGTAGTTGAATATATTTCCAAATATGGTCATTTACGTTCTCTTAAATACCCATTCACCACATCCACAATGGCCAAATTTTACATGGATAATATCTTCAAACTTCATGGCATGCTTCATTTTATTGTCTCTAATAGAGAACCAACTTTCACTAGTAATTTTTGGAACAAAAATGTTTTATGGCCATTTCTGAGGATGCTTTTGCCAAGGAGGCTGAAGTTTCCCTAGTGGAAGACCTACCCCCAATAAATGCTCCTACTCCACCCTATGATCTATAGGTGGAAGTTGAATGAATAATTTCACTACATGCCCTTACTGACTTCTCTTCCGCCCAGAACCTCAAGCTCATTGGCTACATTAAGCACATGATTGACAGTGGCAACTCCCATGATTTTATTCATCGTCACATTGCCCAAGAAATCAATTTTTATATTTGTGTTTTCAATAACTTTCAAATCATGATTGTTAATGGAGGTTCCATGAAATGTGGCAAGTGTTGTGAAAATGTACGCCTAAAAATTGGTCAGTACCACCTGGAATATGATATGTTTGTTATTGACATCGATGGTTGTGACATTTTTATTGGTGATGAATGTTTTTGCACTCTAGGAACCATCCTCATGGATTTTAAAGAATTAACTATGTAATTCCAACAGCAGGGACAACAGTATAAGTTCCAAGGAATCACAACAGGCTCCTCTAATATCATCAATTTCCATTGAATGGAAAATCTCCTCAATAAAGGTCATTAAGGAATTATTTCCCAACTCCATTCCATTCAAGTAGTCGAGACACCCTCTGTGCATCCTGACCTCCAACCTATTCTTTCAAAACACCATGCCATTTTTTCCACTCCGCATGGACTTTCCCATTCCAATGGTGTTCATGATCATTCCATTCCTCTAGTACCTAGTAGTGTCCCTCCCAATGTTCACCCTTATCATCATCCCTTTGCTTGGAAGAATGAAATTGAGAAAATTATTCAAGAATTTCTCAAAGCAAGTGTTATCTGTCTTAGTACCAGCCCATATTCATCTCTTGTGTTCATGATACTTAGGAAAGAAGGAACTTGGAGCATCTACCCTGACTTTCACGCCCTCAACAAACTCACCATCAAAGACTAATTTCCCATTCTTGTCTTTGATGACTTGTTGGATGAGATGATCAATGCTTAGTACTTTAATAAACTTGATCTACATTCTAGCTACCACCATATACATATGAAAGAGGAAGACGTTGTCATACTTCCTTTAAAACTCATGACGGTCATTATGAGTTCTTGTTCATGCATTTTGGCCTATGTAATGCTCCGTCCACTTTCCAAAGTCTCATGAATCCTGTCTTTTGTCCATTCCTTTATCATTTTGTATTAATTTTCTTTCATGATATTATCATCTATAGTAAATATTGGGAATCCCAGCTTGCCCATGTGGATAAAGTTCTCCATCCACACTCTCACACAAACTTTTCATTAAATAGTTTAAATGTGTCTTTGGATCCTAAGAAAATTAAAGCTATTAAGGATTGGCCTCTCCCTAAAACTCTTAAGATCTTGAATGGTTTTATGGGTTTAACATGGTATTATCGCAAGTTTGTTCAAAATTATGGAAAAATTGTCGCACCTCTCACCGCTCACCTTAAAAATAACACTTTCTCTTAGACTCTAACTGTTGATCAATCCTTCCATGTCTTGAAAGAGTCTATGTGCACGACTCCAGTCCTATCCCTTCTTGACTTCACAAATAGTTTTGTCCTGGAATGTGATGCTTCAGTGAAAGGAATTGGGGCAGTCCTCATGCAATATGGAAGGCCTTTGGCCTTCACTAGAAAACAAATTTTAGAGAAAAATTTAGGCCAATCAATCTATGAAAAGGAAATGTCGACTATTCTACATGTCACAGATATCTGGGGTCCTTATCTCTTAGGGAAACGCTTCCAATTTAAAACTGATCATTACATCCTCAATCATTTTCTGGAACAATGGATTTCATCCCCGTGGCAACAAAATGGGTGACCAAGGTATTTGGATATGATTATGATATCATTTAAAATAAGAGATAAGAAAACGTAGTTGTTGATTCCCTTTCCTGGTAGGAAGAAGAAGGGTCCCTCTTTTCCCTCTCCTTGATTGTACCAAATTAGTTCCAAGTTGTTCACCAGGAATTTTTGCAAGACCCCCAACTCTCTCGCCTGATCCAAAAATTGCAACACCATTCTCCAACTCTCTAGGGTACTCTTGGAACAATGAAGATATTCACTACAAAGGTCTTGTATATTTAAGAAAGCATTCACAACTTAAATCAACAGTTCTTGTTGAGATTCATGCTTCACCCATAGCTATGCATTCAGGGTTTACCAAAACCTATGAAAGGATCAAACATTCATTTTTCTTATATGGTATGAAACAAGGCATATTCACATTTATGGATTAATGTGATTTCTATCAATACAACAAGAAATAAATAGTCAAAGCCCTGGGAACATTCCAACCACTTCTGATTCCCCCTACTATTTGGAGGGATGTTTCTATGGATTTCATTGTTGGCTTACCTAAATTAGGAAATAAGTCAGTCATCAAGGTGGCAGTTGACTGTATTTCGAAATATGCTCATTTATGTTCTCTTCAATACCCATTCACCACATTCACATTGGCCAAATTTTACATGGATAATATCTTCAAACTTCATGGCATCCCTCATTCTATTGTCTCTGATAGAGATCCAAATTTCACTAGTAATTTTTGGAAAGACTTGTTTAGGCTCCGTTGAACCCAATTACATCTTAGTACCACCTATCATCCCCAGAATGATGGCCAAACTGAAGTTGTAAAAAAGTGTTTGGAAAAATATTTGCAGTGTTTTGGATCTGACCAATAACATCAGTAGGATCAATGGTTACCCCTAGCTAAATGGTGGTATAACACCTCTTACCATAAAAATTATCGCATGACTCCTTTTGAAGAAGTCTATGGAAAAAATCTACCATCGTTTCTCTCATACAAGTCAGGTGTCTCGAAGGTTCAGGAGATTGAAAAAAATATTACAGTCCTAGAGGGCACTCTCTGTTCCCTCAAATACAATTTTGTCATGGATGAGAATCACATGAAGAAAAAAATAGATCAAGGTCATTCCATGCGTCAACTTGTTGAAGGGGACCAAATGTTTCTTCATCTACAAACTTATAAGCATACTTCACTCAAAGATGAACAATTTCAAAACATTACCCCCAAATATAATGGTCCTTATACCATTCTCAAGCAAGTGTGGCATGTGGCCTACCAGTTATCTCTGCCTAGTCATTCTAAGATCAATCCTATTTTTCATGTCTCATGCTTAAAGAAAGTGATTACAACAAAGTTCCAAACTCAAGCAAAAAAGAGATTAAGACCTCCTTCAAACCACTTGAAACCATCAAACAAAGTATGAGATCCGCCAAAGACAAACTTGACCCTCACAATGGCAAAGGAATCTACAAAATAGAGTGCTCATGTGGTAAATGCTACATCGGTGAAATTGGTCGCTCATTCCAAGTTAGGATAAAAGAGCATGGAGCTAACATTAAGAATGAATGCAATCACACCTCTGTTCTAGCTGAACACTCCCTTAAAATGAGACACCATGTTCACCTAGAACACACCAAAATCCTCGCCAAAGAAAATCACCTTTTCAAACGTCGTATTAGAGAAGCTATTGAAATTTGAAAACAACCTAGTAACCTAAATAGAGACAATGGGTTAGAACTAAGTGAAAATTGACTCCCCTTGATCCACAAAATAAATAAATTAATCATTGGTAATTTTTATACCTTATTATAAATTAATTTATTCATTAAAACCCCTCCTAATCATAATCTTAACATTAATATTAATATTAGAAATCTAAGACTACTTAATAACCTCTTAAATAACTTAACCCTATTATGAACATAATTGATTACTATCTAAAACTAACCCCGAATTAATAAACATTTAGAATATAGAATAACATAAGGACAAACCCTAATAACTTAATAATTATTTAATACCTATAATTAAACCCTAGAACATAGTAATTAAAATAAAGACATAAACAACATAACATTAATAATAATTCATTATATACCTTATAACCAAAACAACCATAATAACAAACCCTAATATTAACTCAAACAAACAATTAATTCTATTAAATATTTAGTTTCTACCTCGACCTTAGATTGGTTAGATTATACCTTAACCCTTAAATAACTTAAATAATTCACTTAATACCTAATAACTAAACCCTAGAACACAAATAAAGATTAAAAACCTTAAATTAATAATAAATTATTATAAACCTTAAATAAACAAAATAAGAAACCCTAAAAATATTAACAAATAATTTAATTTATTAAATAATTCTACAAAAACCTAGTCGACACCTACATCTTTCCCACACTTCCAGTATGTATACCATCTCTTCCCATATTCTTAACCCAGGCTCATTGTCCTGAAGATGGATCCTGATTTGGATCTGAAACGTTGACAGACTATTGACAAAACTGTGGCTATTACGATCAAAACCAAAAATCCCAACCACAAAAATATCACTAATCAAATTAATTGGTTATTAAATAAAATAAATGTTTCCTTCAGGTTCCCCTTTTCCTTCTCTTGTTGCTTGCACTGGTTGTTACACATTATTTTGGTCACCTCAGTGATCAACTGACAACATGTGTTCATGATCCATAAAATATTGAAAGAGACTTTCTCCATGAGAAAAGTGGTTTGTTTTCCTCTTCCAAAAACGCTAACAAGGAAGGTTGTCACATCCTTCTATATGAATGGGGTGAGATGATGCCTGATTATCACACTCTTCCCTAAAACTGTATTGCGATGTCATCACATGATTCTTGTGCATAGGGTGCAACAATGCTTAAAGCCAAGGAAAAGTCAAAATTCATGAATATTCTAGAAGGGAATCTTCTAGAAGGTGAGGTGGCTTCCGATCGGTTTGGATCTTACTCACTTCTTTGATTTAGTGGGATCATCCTAATCTCCTAACCCATCTCTCTTTCACCCTATATAAGGAGTGATCTCTCATGGAAAAGGCTAAGGCTGAATAGGCTAATATTTTCATGGATAGTTCTGCTACAAATTATGATTGAGATATTTGCTTTAGTTCTTCAAGTCAAATTGTGGATCTTCTTCATTCAAGGAATTGGAGCAAAGGTGTGTGTGTTGGAGAAAATATCCATTGAAAGGGGACATTGAAAAATCAAGGTATGGGTTTTATTCTCCACTTTCCATTTAATTTAATACAACAATACATTTATTCCCCATAAAAACATCTTGACTTCTATTGTATAATTCCTTGATCTTATACATAGACTTCATTAGAATATATATATCTTTGTTTTCCCTCTTTGTTGTTTTGTGAATATTAGGCAGGTTTACTATTCTTCAAACCCAAGGAAGGATCTGGAAGGATGACACTAACGAGGATCAAGCATCGTTTAAAAGGTATGTCACTTGTACCTCACTAAACTAGTTTATATGACAATGAAGTTTAAGGCAAAGTATGTATTCTGTTTTGTTTTGTTCTAGTTTCTTGTGGAATTTAGGGAGATTTGTTTGTGTCTGCACTTACCGATTAGTCCGATAACAAAATTGGCGACCATATTTGGGATACGACTTATTTTTTTGTTTTTACTTCCTATTTTCTTTTATCCTCCCTTCTTTTGGTTAATTTCATTCTATGAGTCCATGGGTGATCCATCTTGACTCTACGAGTCTGAAAGTTCAGTAAGAATTTTTGTCTTTCTTCCCATTTTCCTTTGTTTTCAGAGATCGTCACACTGTACTCTATAGATAGCCCATGAAGACCCTTTGACATTGCACTCTTCTGGTGAATACCAATGCGACGAAATCTCATTGTACCTTATTGGCAGCGTGCAACGACCCTAGATCATTGCACTGTGCTCCACTGCAACCTACAATGATTCCTATAGGAATTGTTGGAAATAGCCATTTTTATTTTTTCTACCCATTTTTGCTTCTACTTCCTGTGATGAACTTATGACACTAGTTAATGATTGATTTATAATTTGAATCTTTCGTTTGATCGATTTTCAGAAATTGAAAGTTTTCTTTGTAAATTTTGCAAGTTTTGCTTTTGGTTTTTGTCACAAGGGTATAATCTCTAGATCTTGGTCATGAGTGCTTGTTTGACAAAGAGTCCTTGATTTGTTTGGAGTTTTGGATTGTTTTTACTTCCTAGATTGTTATTTGATTGAGAGACATTTTTGTTTGTATTTGACAAAAGTTTTTCTTATCATTTCATTTTTGTCTACAATGTGAGTTTGATTTGGGAATAGTGTTGAGAATGTGCTAATTTTCTTGGATTACGTCTTGTTTTCTTCATTAGATCTCTGGTCTGGTTTCAGAAAGAAATAACTAAAGTCATTCTTCTTTTTAGCAGTATTTTACAAGAAAATTGTTGCATTCAAAATATTTGTTAAAAGAGAAAAATTGGAAAATTTTGTAGTTTTTTGATTATTTGGAATCTTTTTCATTCAAAAATTGAGAAATTGTGTTTCATAGCTTTTGTATTTCAAAAAGAGACACCTTATTCCTATTGTAATTAGAGTTTATCGAATTAAAATATTTCATATCATCTCTTGTTGCATTTGATTGGGTCAAGGTCACGTACATCATCAGTTCCATTTATGTTTCACTTTTGACTAAGTAACAACCTTTAAAATATAGCGCAATTTTGAAATTTATTAGCAACTTTTATTTTCTAGAAATTCTCTACACCAACACTAGCTATGATAGCGCTTTGGAATAGGTTGTAAGGAACACTCTCCAAAGCATCAAAACACACAATAATATCTTGTGATAGGGAGATTTCAAATCCACTTGCTACATTTTTCCCTGGGAATCCCTTCTAACACAAGGGTCAATCATCAGGTCGCATTAGGACTGGAAGAGTTACTCACCCTCCTTTGTGGGTCTTAGTGTAGAGATTGTGTGTATTATTGGGGGTCGCTTGAGAAGAAAATCCTGTGGGGACCTTCTCGAGTTGATTTTGGGCTTAGATACCCTGCCTTTGCACATGGATCGGACTATCGATTGTTTCCCCAGGAATCATTGTCATAATTGGTAAACTTAGTGGATTATCTCTTTAGGGTCTTTACATGAGGTGACTCTAGAGGGGAAATTATTCATGGTACCTAGAATTGACATTAGCCAAAATCACTTGGGCTCCTTGGAGGGTATACGCATGATTATGTGTGGGAGCTTGCACCAGGGTGTAAGTTTGTTAAGCAGGTTGTCAACGTAATGTTTCCACCCGCTTTATCCTAGCCCCTTCTTGTCTTGATTTCACGACATTGGATTTCATCACCAACTAGTGAATTTGAAATAAGAAGGTTTGTTTGTGTGCTTGATTTCTAGATTTTATTAGTGAGTGTTGTTTGTTTCTCTAGTTGGCCATAGATTTGTTTCGTTCTTTATTTGGTGTGGCCAACATCTTCCCTCGCCATTCACATAGGATGCAAGGGCTACCTCCGGAAGATCTAGAAGATTATGTTCCTTTTCTTCCTAACTCACTAGAGGGTTCTCCAGAAGGAGAAGTCAATAACGACGTAGCCTTTGATATTGGAAGTTAAACTCCATTAGAGAGTCAATACTTCCCATAAATATATTATTAAGTGTTGTACAAGATCCACATTTTCTCTGAATTAATTCATTGGGAGGAATTGTTGCTAAAGAGTATATTGAAATACCTAATGGACCTCATGCAGAGTCTGGTGTAGATGATCCATTTTTTCAAAGTGATTCATTTAGAACTCCAGTTCACATTGCTGAAAATTTTGATCCTAGCACTCCTGGTCCTGGTCGTACTCTTTGGAGAACTTCTTCAGGACAAGATATTTTTGATAAACTAGGAATGAGTCATTTACGATTGAGAGCTTCTAATCAACCTATGTGATCACAAATGACTATGACTTCCACTACTTATACAATACCTTTAGATCATTTTACTGACACAACCAGTAATGTTGTCATAGTTTCAGACCAATTGTTGGTTGGTTCTCACTCGATTCTTCCTCTCCAACTTGCTAACTCTACCATGGTCCCACAAGCTACGCTTGTTTCTACCGGAAATATGGTTATCACCCAAGATCCTATTGGAACACCACTTCCTCTTAGATCAAATCCGTCACTTCCTCCTAGTTATATGCTTTGAACACTTCCATTTCTAATTCTTCCCAAAATCCATTCAGAGGGTCTAATATTTTTGTTCCTCCTGGGTATAATGCTCCTAGTCATTTTGTTCCTACACCTACCCAGGTTCTCTCCGGAGGGCCTTACGTTCCTCCTCCGCCTTTGCTTGGAGGATCTAATCATCTTGGCCCTAGTAGATTCAATCAAGTTGGAGGCACTAGTCATTTCGTCGCTTTTGGTTTTGAGATTCCTGTTAGAGGTCAACCTCAAGTTGGGGGGCAACCTCAAGTTGGAGGAAATAACCTAGTTTATGGACAAAATATACCTGCATTACAATATCAACATTAGAATGTTCCTTTCCAAGGTAATAAACAATTGTCTGGGGGGAAACATCCTCAAGTTAAGTATTTTATATCCCCTAATCTTAGGCAACCGTATCCAAGTTCTATGAATCCTACTTGGGGTCTTAATTTTTAGTCTAATGCTCCTTTCCAAGGAATCTTACCTAATCAACCAACTCCTATTGGATATTCAACTCAAAATCCTCCACTGCCAAATTTTTCATAACTATATAACTATCTATAGACTGCTTATGGTCCTACTGGTATACCTACGGGACTACCTCTTCAAAACTACATGCTTCCTCAAGTGAACAAACAGTTTCCCTTACTTGCTATTTTGGATTTACTAGATTTATCTAGGATTTTGAATGATCCTATTTTTCGCTCTCCCTATTGGCCCGTCATACCAACCAAATTACCATCAAACATTCCTAACTTTGACAGTCGATCAGGGGAGGACCCAAATAATCACGTCATGATATTCTATATTTTTTGTTCGTCCAAATCATTGATGGATGACTCTATAAGATTACTTCTTTTCCAACGAACTCTTATGGGCTCGGCAACGAAATGGTATATTGAGATACCACGAGGATTATTTAATGACTTTAATACCTTATCGATGGCATTCTTAACACATTACCAATTGCTAATTCGATATGAGACAAGAACTAGAATTTTGAGTTCATTTAAACAATCCTCTTCTACTCACATTTCCGATCATATCCATGAGTGGAGGAGGAGAAGATGCTTAATCAAAGTTCCCATTCCTGATCAATTATTTCCTGAGTGGTTTACCAAATCACTCATTGGTCATATATTTTGTGATGTTTTCGTGGGTGGTGTCGTCATTAAAGAGAAGACGATTAGTCATTCTCAATATATGCATATTGTTTATTCACAAATGGGCACACTATATGACTTAATTCCTAATGATCCTCGTCCATCTACGAAGCCTGCCCCAACACCTCCAGTAGCTTCTCACATTGTTGATGGTGTGATTGGCACTTTTCATGCTGAGACTCAATCTAAACAAGACAATCATGCCAATCCCAATTCTACTACTTCTAATGTACAAAATACTCTTAATCCAACTCCTTCCCCTGGTAAAACCTCTGAAGTTAATTTGGTTCAATCTACACCTACTGGTAAAAATCAAAATAAAAAGAAAGGGAAGGGTAGGAATGAGGACAAAAAAATATTCAACAATATGAAAAACCCAAAACATAGCTTGTTGATGACAAATAAAAATGTAAGCCTCATTATCCTTGCCTTATCTGTGGTGAGGATCATTATATGAAATATTGTCCACTTCGTACTGAGGTTACTAAGTTCCTGCAAGGGATCGGGATACTTCCTACACCCGTTGTCTTGTCATAATTGTTTCCTTCTCAGTAGCAGGCCCAATTGGTCATTCATGACCAACCTTCTCCCTCTACTACATCATATGTACTTATGTGTACCGGTGACTCCAAGAAGAATGAAGTTGCAGTCGCAACTCGAGGAAAATATTATTCTCCTTCGAAAGAGAAAGTTGATGATTTCCCACATCCGTTGGTTCAACCTCCTCCACCAACTTCACCTCAAAATGATCCTCTTCATATCAAACGACCGTGCCTAGATACAGTTCTTCATCCTCCTCCCAAGTGCATTGTTCAAAATTCCTCATTTAATCCTCATGCATGTGCTTCCCAAAACTATAGTATTACCTTGCGCAAGCACCCTCTGTGATGTCCGCTCTCGAAGTACTTCAAATTTTTTCTACTCAACAAAAGGTGTTGTTAAAGACTATTGGTGAAATTGATCATACTGATACCAATTTGATAATATTGACTTGGAAGATCATATTCCAAGGCTTCCTCCTCAATTAACATTTCAGATACAAGTTGTTGTCAAAAATAAGAATATTTGTCGAACTGTTATTGACGAAGGAGCCTTAACTTGCGTTATGTCTGTTACTTGTTGGAAAGCTATTGGCTCTTTTGCCCTTACCAAGTTGCACAATACTCTTAAGGATTTTAATGGTATGGGGTTTAAACCTTTTGGTGTTATTCCTTCGTTGTCTATTATGTTAGAAGGTAAAGTGGTTAATGTCGAGGTTGAGGCCTTTGATGCACCTCTTGATTACAACCTTCTACTTGGCTGTAGCTAGATTGATTCCACGTGCACAATTGTTTCTACTTTTTTATGTGTGTTACGTTTCCCACACCAAGGAAAATTCATTCCTATCGATCAGCTGGACTTCTTTAATTTTGATTCGTGTACTAGCAACATACCTTTCATTTTGAAAACACCTCCCAGTTATGAGAATGTCGACGTGGGTCTTTTAAAATATTCGACCTTAATGGGTACATTTCCTATTCCACCACCTGATATTCCTCGTCCTTTTTTCACCTAGATTAACATGATATCAACCTCTTTTAATGACACCCATGAGTCTTATGACCCATGAATAGTTCCTAGATTTGATGATTTTCTCCGTTATGATGACCGAATTCCTTTAAGTCTAGTAGAATTGATTTATCAAGCTATTCAATCTGCAACTCCTTCTCCTTCTCTCTGTGATATGTCCCCTGGTCCATTTCACATGATATTTACTACTGATGAGATGATTATGACAGTCGTGTCTATCGAAGATACTCCATGGGACGATGGGAATAATCATTCTATTCTCTTCCTAGAGCCTGAGACCATAGAGAGTTATCAACAGATTTCAAATATGTCTACCATTGTTGTTATTTCCTCTATTCTTGAATCAACACATGATGTTTTCTATGAAGGGAAATTGAGTAATATTTCACCTATCATCCCTCTTGACATATCGATTAAACCTGGAGTTGTGGAAAATGTTCATATCGGTGCCTCATGTTCTATTGATGAGGTTCATACTTATAAATCCCTTTTCAAATAATTTTGTGTTTTTTTTTCCTAGAGTTATGAAGAGATGCCTGGTATTGATATTAATATTGTTTTGCATGAGATTAAGACTTACCCGGACGCTAAACTTGTTCAACAAAGACTTCACCCAGTACATCCACGTAAATTTGTTGCTCTTAATATTGAAGTTGAAAAACTTCTTAAAGTTGGATTTGTCTATCCTGTGTCTTTGACCGATTAGGTGTCTAATCTTGTTTCGGTTAACAAGAAACAAGGCACGATCCAGATTTTTGTAGATTATAGGGATATAAAAAAAGATTGTCCCAAAGACAACTATCCAATCCCTTTAGTTGATCAGATTATTGATGACTGTGCCGGGAGTTAAATATTCTCCTTAATGGACGGTTTCTCTGGCTATAATCAAATCAATATTTTTCCTACAAATCAACATAAGACTGCTTTCATTTTCCCTTGGGGAACCTTTGCATAGCAGAAACTAACTTTTGGTCTCAAAAATGTTGGTGTGACTTTTCAGCATGCTATGTCTTACGCTTTCCATGAAATTAATCACATTGTACAACCCTATCTAGACAATCTACCGACACATTCTATGCATCGTCAAGATCACTCGACACATCTACAGGCCATTTTCCTATGCTGTCGTTATTATCGCATACGATTGAATCCACACAAATGTGTTTTTTATGTGGATTCCAGACAACTTCTTGGTTTTATTGTGTCTATACATGGGATTAGAGTATACCCCCTAAAGGTTGAGGCTATCCTCAATTTAACTCCTCCTTCCACACTACGCCAACTCCAAATTTTGCAAGGGAAGGCAAAATTTTATGTCGATTCATTCCCAACTACACTGAATTAATGAAAGGATTTAATCAACTTCTTAAGAAAGGTTACAATTTTTTATGGGACGATACTTCCAACAAAGCCTTTGAAGCTTTGAAAGTTGCCTTAAGCTATACACCACTTCTGTTTCCACCCGATTATAGTTGAGATTATTTCATGTACTTAGCTGCTTCAGACTCTACCATTGCTATGGTTCTATTCCAAGAGGATGATTCACACGATGAAAATGTTATATATTATTTGAGTCAGAGTCTCACGACCACCGAAACCAAATACCTACATGTGGAGAAACTGGTCTTGGCAGCTGTTCAAGTTGTTCAACATTTTCGTCACTACATCTTACTACGGAAAACCACAGTCATTTCTGATTGCCACCCCATGAAAGACATCCTTACCCAAAAATTGTTGGGGGCAAAGTACTCTAAATGGATAGTTATTATCTAAGAGTTTGATTTGGAGGTTGAACACACCAAGTCAAAGAAGTCTTTGGTTTTTTCCGAATTGATATGTTACCTTCCCTTTACCGAAATAGAAGTTGTGGAAGAGGATTCATTACCTAATAAATCTCTCTTTCTGATCAGTTCTGACAACATATGGTATGGAGATATTATCATTTATCTCCAAACTGCAGTTACGAGAGTGAACTACCACCTAGTCTAGTCTCTTAGGCAATTACGGGAGTGAACTTCCACCTAGTTGAGTTAACTAGTCAACTATTCTTCAGTTAACTGACTGAACAGAGAGTAGTGAGGAGTTAAATCAGGAAATCAAGGGTAATGCACCAGTATGGTGATGATCCCAAGGAAAGTGTGCATTATTTGGTGATGATCTCATTGTTGCATGGTGACAAAACCAATGCAACATCTAAACTCAACTCAACTAGTCAAACTGAAGTGTCAACTGAAAGAGAATATTCTCTAGGTGGAATATTCTTCCCTAAAATATAGGAGACTGGATAATGACTAATTATGACTAATAAACAAAGAAAAACCTTAGGAAAAATAAATCCTAGGTGTGTGTGAAGTAACTCCAACACCCACCCTGAACATCACTATGGTGAAAATAAAGAATGGGTCCCGGCAACGAGGCCATGTTAGGTACCCAAATACAAAATATACACTAAAATAAATGATGAAAGAGGGAAAACCTCATGGGAAAACCCCCCGCTCAAATTACAATGCATAAAAAAAAAAAAATGAGAAGGAACAAAAGATAGTTTATAAGCAACCATGTCCTTCACTCCACGAAGACCTCACAACTATGCAAGTTTGTGCTCGTTGAATATTTTGTTGAATATGTATATGTATGCATGGATATGATGAAGTATATGCATCATTGATATGTCCACACATATCCACTTTCTCTTCTTGTGATGAATAAGATCCAAATAAAGTTTGGATGAAATTTTGAAAACTTGTTGACGGGAAAAAATGATCGTCTGTCAATTGGAAGAGCGAGTCTGGTCTGGGGTTGTCTAAGTAACCCAAGCCATTTGGTATAACTCGTTCTGACGAGTTTAATGGCTTCATTGGCCAATATAGGAATCCTAAAAGAGATGAATAAAAGAAAATAAATAATAAAAAAATACTAAATACTATATATATGTATGTACATATGTTCTAATGTGACTGTAATAGACGTATTTAAGCAAAAGATAGATAAATCTCATTTATATACATTATTTACAGGCTTCAAGTTTTAATCTAAAATCACTAAATTCAATGTAAAATGACTGCCTAGTAAAAGTAGATAACGAAAGCACATAAAAATATTTTTTATTTTTCCTTTATAAGTCTTAAACTAATGTAAGAAAATTGTTATGAAACAAAAACGTAAAGCCAGTCAAAATCCAAACTTTTTGTTCAAACTTCAATGATAAAACAAATAACAGAAAAATGAAATTAAGCTAACCTGTTAATGAACTAATGATATGCATCCAAATATCTGTGTGATCAGAAAACATCTAACCACCTTGTCCAGGAGGAAAACCTGCACTGAACCTTAAGTCTGTTCTGGATAAATGCAGAACAATTATGTTGGCAATTAAATTTAAATAGCAGATAGAATGATACCAATAGTTACTGTGATATTATAATTACAAGAAGTTGCATTAAGAAAAATGTGTTAGCAAACATCCTTGTATTTAATCTATCAACAGAAATTAAAGGAGAAACCCTGTAATTGAAGTTGAATAGATGATCACAAAATTTATATCTGGAGCACTTTTTATGGACAACATTCATAAAGGAATTATCCCAATAACATAATAAATGATGCAGACTAAAGCTATCACAATTTATTATAATATCAAGATTAACAGAAACTTAATGAAGACACCGCCCACAAGAAGCTAAAGCCGAAATGTGTATTGTTGTTCCATTAAAGTTTGTTGATCAAAAAGTCCATATTTTGCCCCAGGCGAGGATGCCATCATTATAGAAATCACAAGTATTTAAATATTTTAGAGACGCTAAACATCCTACCTTGTGGGATAAGATTAAATCTCAAAAATGATTTGTTAATTACAAAATAGGGGGCAATATAGCCACTCCATATCACACTGTATCTCTCAAAACTAAGAGAAACTTATTTATGTTTACAAAAGATATGCCAAATGAGCTTAGAAATAGTCCACATCATGATATCACCATCAATTATTTGATATCCTCTTAACTACATGCTAAATTTGGTTCACAGGATCTCAGAATTAACAATTGTTGTAACACTCTCAACATTCTTTACTATTATGTTTCCAGTCCTTTTCAGATGCTTGCCTTGCCTCTGAACAATGGAATTTAGTCTATGATTTTCATTCTTTAATGAGTCGATCTGAGTGGAAAGGGTTTTGATTTGCAATTGAAGAATAGGTATGTCTATATAATACTTATCGATCCAAAATAGACAAAATTCACACCGTGGATATGTGATAGCTATTTGAGGATGTCCACAGCCGAGTGTCAGAATGTCTCCATTATTGCCTGTGGGTTTTTTATCGAACTTGATACCTGGGAAGCCTTGGCTATGCTTCAGGCAGCGAGGCAAATTATTTATGAAATTATAGACTTGACTGAGATCTAGTTTGAGGTAGTTAGGGTATTCTTCTCCCAAGAACCTCTCGATCTCAGAGTCAGAGCTCTCATTGAACTCGATCGTTTCGATCGAGCTCATATGAGAGTGTAATTTATTTCTTAGGCTCCTAGAAATTATCCTTCCTTCCCTTTTATTTTTAAACCCTATATCTATGTCACCCTTAAAGAGTTTTCACGAAGGCATGTTTGCGTTTTTAGCAGAGGTGTCAAGGTAGGTGTCCTGTTCATGGTTATGCAATTCAAAATCCATCGGTTCAGTATCTATTTGCTCGGGCATAGGCTTGTCAAGGATGAGCCTATCATAGGCTTCTTTGGGTGAAATAACTTCTCTGTCAGTGGCAGGGATTGTGATTTCTTCCATCATGGGATTATCAACCTCTACGAGACTAGGTGTAATGAAATCATTTCAAATTAGGAAGGCATCCCAATTATCATTTTGCAACTTTAGTTGATGAACTAACAATATCTTTATCAAACCATGATGAAATAGACTGGAATTTAAACACTGTCTGTTATACCTTTTCTCCATCTTATATAGGCTTCTCAGTAAATAATAGGGCATATTTAACTGAAACTCGATGAAATTCATCAACAAACGTATGTGATATAGGAAAACAAGACCAAAGTGACCCTCGCATGTCATGAATTGTCTCGGGATTGCTAGAAAACAATGCCACTGAGTTTTCAACAAGGATACAGGCATACCTTTATCACAACAGTTGATTTTCCTAGAGGTCAAGAACAGACTCCACAGTACCTCCTCGACCTTGGAATTTTTAAACCACTTCTTGTAAGTTTTAAACCTGCGAAGTAAAGCAATGCATATACATTCTTAAGCAATACAGAAATTAATCAATGGCTCATACACAGAATACACAGAGATCTTTACCGGAAACCCTCAACCGGGAAAACCTTTCTTTTTCATTATATCG
>ML843700.1:40186-65802 GCA_009831015.1 Picea engelmannii | reverse complement strand
CATCTTGTCACTATGGTTTGTTTGTCCGAGGTCGAAGTAAAACCACTCCTGCAAAAATTCTCCCAGTTACATCCCTATTGCTCCTTCATCGAAACCCGTGTTGTTTATCTCACAACTTTCCTCCTACTTCTGGTGGTGCTTGGATCGATGGGTGACATAGGCGTGGAGAATAAGAGGAAGAAATCATCGTTGGCATAGACCCTGGCATAGATGATGCCATGGAAATATTTTTGGCTCTTCAGTCTCTGGAGGTAGATGTTATAGGTCTCACTACAATTTATGGAAATGTTTGTATAACTCTGGATTGCCGAGAACTAGGACCACTTTTTCGATTTCACATTTCGCTGAGAGAAGCTGTTGCTAGATTGTTATTACCCATTATTCCTTCTACATGACCTTGAACCAACTGATGGGTACATCGCAGATGAAAGGCGCAAGCATCCAAATGTCAAAATTCCAAACAAGTGTCGAGTTCATAGCCTGCAAGGAACTCATCTCTAGCATTGGACGTTGTCTTGAAAATGAGTGTAAAGCATTTGAGAAGGGTTTGATTGGATGAAAGAACAGGAAACCCACCATTGTTTTTGTTTGGCTCATTATTTTTACTTCTATTTTCTATGGGTGAGAATAGATCCCTTCACAACACATATTAAAGGACCAGATCTGCAACAGTGTGGCATCAATTGTTAAGATTATACAGATGGTTTTCCATTCCAAAGAAATTCACTTAAGAGATGTAAGGTCTCAGATTGAGTAATGAAACTGAAGTTAAATCTAAAGTCAAAAGTCTTCACCCAGTTTTTGTGGAAAATGACAAGTAAGGAACCAGACTCTGCTACAAAAAGAACTCGCCAATTTCCAACCATTTAGATGTCTGTAAATATGTTATGCAGGTGTTGAAGGATAAGTGGATCAGTGATCTTGGTGTATAATGGCTCAAGGATGCCACGCTCAAGAAGACAAGACGTTGACAGCCTATATGGTGTTCTTCATTCAGATATTAGCCTAAATTCTAACAATATCTCTTAGCCATTATACCTCAAAATCAAAGGTTGGTTGATCAAATTGGGGTGCCAATAAAATCCAGAACGCTCATTGCATCCACAGGAGGGAAAAACCGGATGGAGAATATGTAGTATCTAGCCTAATATATTGGACCAATACAAGCATCAAAATCAATTCATTTATTCAAGACAATACATCAAATGCCCAAATTTTCTTCGATCCTCAAGTTTTGTTGGTGACAGAGCATCAGTTATTGGTCATATCTTCAAAATTGATTTTTGCCAGATTTTGTGAGTATTTGATGGAAGAATATATTTTGGGATCATCACAGCAAGAAGGGTTTTTATTCCAGTTTTCGGAGAATTTTCGCATAAGAATAGCTTCTTTTTATTCCACTTGGCATAATATTGGTTAAGGCTTGTCCAAATGAATAGGATCTAGAATAAATTTAGATCTTATCAGAGTCCTGATTCATTGTAGTTGTTAGTTTAAAGATTGATTTGTGGGAAATTCTCGATTTAGCTTTTTGGGATCTGATTTTACCATCATGGATATATTTATTGTAAGACTCTAAGGAGCCATAGAGGAGGACCCAAGAGGGTAAGGCCTGAGAAGAATTTGATTAATCATCTTGTGTATGAGCATTGTATGTCGATGGACAGTTTTATTAAGCATTCATTTATGACATTGAACATCCCTGTGAGTTATGTTATCAGATTGTGATTTCTTTGTTTTCCTTTATGTTTTTCCCTCTTGCTTGAATGAGTTATAGCCATTGAGAATCAATGACTAACCATAAACAATAGATTCTTGAGCAGTAAGATTTGTTGTGATCTACATATTGTTTGTGTGCTTTATTCAAGTACCTGTCAAATCCATTTTGTAGAGAGAATCTTTGTTTGGTGGATGTTCTACTATTTGTCATATTCTCCATTCTTCTAACCATCATCATATAAGTATTTTTTCTGATATGCAGTTCACTGGCCTTCAATCTAATAGAGTGTTTACTTGACTCCTTGCCCAATGGTGATTCACTGGTCTACATTTTAGCTTATTCCTTTATTCTTTCTCTTTCACTTTACCTAATCCACCTTTTTTCAAAACCCAAAACACATGTTTATTTGTAAAATCATTGCAATAATCGAAGATGTGCTAGGCTTGACCCTATAGCAGTCTAGGGGCAACTTCTAGCACTAACATTTTTTGGCGCCATTGTCGGGGACGAAGCAGTGAAGAAATCTTCCCTGGGAGAATGACAACGATCAGATTCATTTCTTGATGGTGAACAAGAAGAGGACATGTGCTTGACTATAGATCTTTCACCATGGCGACTCCACTGTCTAAATATTAATAGGCGACTCCACTGGATCCAAGCATGGAAGCCATTTTGGTTCAAAGGTTTGTTTTTTGTGATTTTTCAGATGTCATTGGTTTTCCAAACCTAATTCTTAGCAGATTTGAATGGGAAGGTACCCTTCCTACATTTAAAGGCGGAGATTGGGAGGTTTTGGCTGAGCATCTTCTAGATTTTCACGAGTTTATTCATGAACGTCATATTGTGCATGAGGATGTCAAGATCAATCTTTTCAGATACTCATTGAAGGGAGCATCCCTTGACTGGTGCAGGTCTCTTCCAGATTCAAGTATTAACTCATTGGCAAGTTTTCATATTTCTTTCAATATATTTTGTAAAGAAGATTTTTTAGCTGAAAGTCTTTTTGAAAATTGTTGTGATGAATTTGATAAGCATATTCAGCAGAAAGTAAATGTTTCTTATGATTGCGAGAATGAAAATCATGTTGTTGAGGAAGATTTTCTATATCTAATTGATAATAGGAAAGATGACATCATAGTTGTGGATGTATTAGATTTTGTTTCTGATGCATCTGTTGTCTTAGATCTGAATGAAAAAATAGTTGAAGAAGAGGTATTTCATCAACTCCTTCAGGTGGATTCCTATGATACGTTGTTACATGTGATTAAGGAAGAAACTCAAGAGATTGCTCATCAAGAACATATTTATGAGGCAGCAGATGGCAATGTTAGATCTGATCAATAGGTTTATGAGAACATTCTATCCATTTGTCATGTACAGTCAAATCCAGTTTATGGCAGCCATCTATCAGAAGGGGAAGCAAAGTTTGAGCTACAAGCAGAGGTAAACATGTTCAGTTGTTCATCTATTTATTTCTTCTATGATATGGTAGCCATTTATATGGAATCATATTTCTCAGAAGATTTCAGTCTTGCTATTTTTGGAATTAAAGCAGATGATGATTGTAAGTATATGCTGCAAGTTGAAATTATGCTGCAAGTTATGAATTCTTCTCTGATTTCTATATGCATTGAAAGAGCTTCATTAAATGGTTGTTGATATCATAGCTTCATTGGAAGCATGATGTCACATGATGAGCCATTTTTTATTGGTTAGAAGTAGGGTAGCATAGATGAATAAGCTCATGGCTGAGCATTTCTAGTTTTCACAATACGTGAGGTTTGTATCTAGTATTTGGTTTCATTTTTGAAATAAAGACACCATGCCCAATGCATATAAGGAACTATTGGCAGGGGAAGTTTGGCTTCAAATGAGGAGTAGAGTTGCAGAAGTTTGGGCCAGATTTGAATGACATTGGCTAACTCCATAACCTAATGGACTAGGCACAACACAAAAGTTGCGGATGTCTGTAGAGAGAAATATTTGTAGGGACAGGATTGAACAGAGGAAAAGGCATAGTGTTCTACTTGTTCTTGATGCCTCACAGGGAGAGCATCATCCTCTAGAAGGATCCAATGTTAGTATCCAAATACTAAATTTTCAACTTTCTCCTCGTTATAGGAATGGGGTTATTCCCGTAGCACCAAGAAGTGTTGTTCCTGAGCACCGGGATCGTATATGCCAGAAGTAGTACTGAGCTTTTAACTTGCCTCATTAGAGAGGAGGTACGGGAAGGTTGGAAGTTCTTATTCCATACACCCTTGATGTATGGCTATGATGCCTTGATTGAGATAATTTGGCCTTTAAAGGCTAATTTTATTAAAGGACTTGCCAAATTATTTTCCAGGTTTCGTTCGCTTTTGCACAGGGTTGATTTTTAATTCCACCAAAAATTTGGTTGTGCCAAAAGGAAAATCTCTAGTGCTCGAAGCCATGCACCTGTAGTCATACAAAACAAGGGTTAGCCACAAGTCAACACATAATTCAAGACAAAGCCAGTGCATAAGCATCAAACCAAGCCACGAGGAGGAGAAGGCACCCTTATGCTCTACACGTCAAGACTACTAGCATAAGAAGATTAGGCTTTCACGTTTACATAGAAGATTGGACATCGTCCATCTTGTCACTATGATTTGTTTGTCCGAGATCGAAGTAAAATAGCTCCTGCAAAAATTCTCCCAGTTACATCCCTATTGCTCCTTCATCGAAACTCGTGTTGTTTATCTCACAACTTTCCTCCTACTTCTGGTGGTTCTTGGATCGATGGGTGACATAGGCATGGAGAATAAGAGAAAGAAATCATCGTTGACATAGAACCTAGGATAGATGATTCCATGGCAATCTTTTTGGCTCTTCAGTCTCTGGAGGTAGATGTTATAGGTCTCACTACAATTTATGGAAATGTTTGTATAACTCTGGATTGCCGAAAACTGGGACCGCTTTTTCGATTTCACATTTACCTGAGATCAATTGTTGCTAGATTATTATTACCCATTCTTCCTTCTACATGACCTTGAACCAACTGATGGGTACATCGCAGATGAAAGGTGCAAGCATCCAAATGTCAAAACGCCAAACAAGTGTCGGGTTCGGAGCCTGCAAGGAACGCATCTCTAGAATTGGGACGTTGTCTTGAAAATGGGTTTGATGGGATGAAAGAATAGGAAACCCACAATTGTTGATGTTTGGCTCTTTATGTTTACTTCTATTTGCTATGGGTGCGAATAGATCCCTTCACAACACAGATTAAAGGACCAGATCTGCAACAGTGTGGCATCAATTGTTAATATTATACAAAGGGTTTTCCATTCCACAGAAATTCACTTAAGAGATGTAAGGTCTCAGATTGAGCAACGAAACTAAAGTTAAATCTAAAGTCAAAAGTCTTCACCCAATTTTTGTGGAAAATGACAAGTAAGGAACCAGACTCTGCTACAAAAAGAACTCACCAATTGCCAACCATTTAGATGTCTGTAAATATGTTATGCAGGTGCTAAAGGATAAGTGGATCAGTGATCTTAGTGTATGTTACACATCAAAATGCTCACTTTGATAGTGTCGCAAGTGTCGTCATTACAAAGGTCACAAGTGTCGCATTTTTCTCACAAGGTTGCAAGTGTCGCATGTTGCTCACAAGTATTGCAAGTGTTAAAGAAAGCATGTTGCCATGATGACTATGTCATACCTATAAAGACATGAGAAGGACACTTGAAACACCTCAAACATTTGATTTGGAAGAGAAGAAATGATTCAGCAATCTCATGAACCTTTTGCCATCTGAAAACACTAAAAAACTAAGCTTTTGAAGGAGAGCGCTCCCCTATACCTCATCTGGGAGCACTGGCGCTCCCCCTTACACTGTCTGGGAGCATAATAAAGCTCCCTTGGCCCTTTTGAGGGATTTTTGGTGTCTTTAGGAGCATTGGCACCCCCCTTAAGCCTACTTGGGAGCGTTGTAGTGATCTAATGGCCCTTTTGAGGGAGCGCTACCTATTATGGGCAGCAGTTGAGTTGTTGAAATGAATGGGGGAAGGATCTTTTCATTCTTGGAAGGCAGTTGGATTCGAATCCCTAGTCCATCCATGATCTTAGGGCAGATCCTCAACTGAAGGAGGAAAATCCTCAACTTCCCCAAGGATATTTCAAGTGGTTAAAGCCTCTCCAAGGCTATATAAGCAAGCTTTCTAATGGTGAAAGGGGACTAGAAAGGGAGAATCACACCAAACTTATGATCTTATAAGTGGTGCTGGAATAGAGATATTTTGGAAGCAAGAGACCTATGATCTCATAGGGAGAAATTAGTGAATCTATCATCATTCGGATCGTGGATCTTTTGAGCAAGGGGTAGACAAGGAGGACTTGACGAAACTGTCGCAATCCATCTATGGTTGTAAGCAATGTTTTGTCCTCATTAATATAATTTGCTTGGCCTATTTCTTTCTAATTCATGTTCAATATCACATGAATTTGTCTCTTTAGTAGATAGACCTATTTCGGACTAATCTTGATAGAGTAGGAAGTGGTCGTACTTTGTTTGTCTACAGGGCTTATCGAAGAGCGAAAGATTGGAGCTCAACTCGGAGCGTGCAGGGACAAACACCGGTAAAAGGTACTTATTTTCTCCTTCCTCCTCACACACTAGTCCACCTAGATATAAAAGGAAGTCAGTGACCATGATAAGCACTTTCTATCTTAGAGTTAAGAGTCTAGCTCTTTGAGGAGATCTACCTGTCCGCAGGGAGATTTTCCTTCAACAGAAACTGGCGACTCCACTGGGGAGTCTCGAATTGAAACTTTTTGGTTTTGATTTCTCCTCATAGACCTTGTCTTACCCTTTGATTTTTTTCAGACCTGGTTCACACTCATAAGTTTGATTCCATATGCTTATTGACTCTTTACCCCATCACACTCAGCTTACTTGTCAAAATTTGATCAAAATTTTGGGTTTTTGGACCTTTTTGTGAGTTTTTTGAGCCTGGCACCCCCTTCCCATGTTAGCAGAGCGCCAACACTCCCTGGAAGTGTTGGACAGAGCTTTATAACACTTTGGTGGCCCTTATACCAGAGCGCCAGCCCTCTTTTGCCCAAAATCTCTTCAAAAATTCCATTTTTTGGAGGTCCAGACCCTGTTTCTTCACTTGTTGAGTTGCTTTGTGATTCAATGATGCTTCCTTTGACAATTGACATGCTTCCTCCTGAGAAGTAAACACCTTATTGTTCATATTTTATTCCCTTCTTCATTGTTTTTGAGTTTTTGTTGTTGAGAGCTTGAAATCAATCCCTTGCTTTCTTCTCTCCTATCCGACTGAGCGGGAACTCCAGTGAAGGACATTAGAAGTTTGTAACTCTTCTCATTTGGTTCTTTGAGGTCATCTGATCCAATCTCTTTCTCCTTCCTTTTGCATTTTGTATTTTCTTTCTCTTGTTTGATTGCAAAAGGGTGTGTTGTTTGTGCGAAATCTTTGTTTTCTTGTCTGAATCTCCTTGATCTGAAAGGGTAGTTAGCAGGAGAAATTTTTCATTTAATTGATCATCATTCGCATGAAAAAGACAAAAAGTACATCTTAATGATTAGTTTGCATATTAGTTTGCATTTCTGAAATGTTGTAGCATTATATTGGATTTGATTGAGAACAAAATTGA
The DNA here is from genome assembly GCA_009831015.1 of Picea engelmannii. Classification (NCBI taxonomy): domain Eukaryota; kingdom Viridiplantae; phylum Streptophyta; class Pinopsida; order Pinales; family Pinaceae; genus Picea; species Picea engelmannii. The sequence goes on along the minus strand of ML843700.1, from coordinate 58,439 downwards.
TTGAGGGCATTCCTTATCAAGTGTTTGATAGTGAAAACGACTCTTCCTCTTTCCCTCAAATAGGTATTCATTGAAAAGAAATGATTGCTTATCATATTTCATGCATATTTTTTGGAATTGAGTCATCATTCCATCAGTTTCACTTTCGTACACCCTCTGAGTAAACAACAGCCATTAAAATCAACGCTTAACTAAAATTAATCAGACTTTTTACATCTTTGTTAGCAAACCTACATTAGTTTAAGGTGTAGGTCTTTGGAATAGGTTGAAAGGATAACTTTCCAAAGCTATCAAACAAACTTACTATCTTGCGTTAGGGAGAGTCAAATCCAATTGTTGTATTGGCTTGTTGGGATCCCCCTCTCACATAGGGGTTACGCACGAGGTCGCATTCGAGTGAGTTATGGAGATTATCCCTTTGTGGCCCAACCGTTTGTAGTGGTCGGATCGTATATTGGGGGTCACTGGAAGGTATACCCACGAGTATGTGTGGGAGCCTTTCAAGCTGATTTCGGACTTGTTATCCTGCCCATACGTTTCGACTGGACTGTCGACTGTACCCGCCCAAGGGATAACTACGAGTTGGTGACCTTAGTAGCCACAATCTTTAGGGTCTCACACAAGGTGACGGTGAAGGGAAGTCTCATTGTACCTGGAACAAACGTTGGTCAAACTCACTCAGGATCCTTGGACGGTAAATCCACAATTACTGCATGGAAGCTTGCACCAAGGCGTAAGTCCATTAAGCAGGTCGCCAACGTAACTGATCCACCTGGTCTATCCCCGCCCCTTCCTATTTTGATCTCGTGATGTTGGATTTCATCACCAACTAGTGGTTTCATCATAGGAGGGTTTGTTTGATTGTTTTCTTCTTAGATTATTTTCGTGTGTTGTTTGTTTTACTTAGTGGACCTTAGGTCGAGTCAGTGTTAATGGCATCGAATCCTGGGAGTGCCAATGGAGGAACCCCTTCTCCTAGGGAACCTTATACTTTTCCTTCGTTTGGAAACTTTGGTCCTCCATATGTTGCCACACTGAGTCTTCCAGGACTCACTATTGGATTACCAGTTTGGTTGTTCCCCACTCCGGTGATCCCGAATCCTCCCAATGTTTCAGTTGCACCTAATACTTTGGATTTCAATACACCACCCACACATCAACCTCATGTCGACTTTTCGCCTTCTTCGCCCATCAAGTCTCTTTCCATTTCTCCTTCTTCGCCTAGTGAAATCTCTAAAGCGAGTAGCCAGGTTGATCAGAAGAAGAAGAAATGGAAAGAGAAGAAGAAGAAGAACCCGAAAAGGACAAAGGCCCCAACAACATCAGATGTTGGCTCTAAGAAACCAGTTACTATTAATAGCACTGGGAGTGTTGATGAGGTCAACAAGATTAAAATGAAGAATCCAAAACCCAAATTCCCTTGCAGCCTTTGAAAGGGTGACCACTTTCTGAGGGATTGCCCCGATCTTACCTAGGTCTTAGAAATGTGGTCCTCCACGTAATCGACCTCTATCGGTCATGTCGATGATACCCCGTCAACTAGTGATGTTCAGGTTGGTAAGAAGAAGAAAATTGTCAAGTTCCCTTGCATGTTATGTAAAGGTAATCATTACTCTCACATTTGTCCTCGTATGGATGAGGCTTCTTCTCTTTTGGAAAAAATTCAACTTCCAAAAGGTTATCATAATATTTCCTCTAACCCATCAATGGTTGATGGACTGGTCAATCCGGTTCCATCCCCGGTCAGTCCGGTTGATCAGGTGGTCAATCTAGTTTCCTCCTCGATTGAACCACGAACCCAAGTAGTTGATCCAGTTCCGTCACCGATCAGCCCTTCTCTTCATCAAAAGAGTGACACCAAAGTGGTCGATCTGTTTTCATCCTCAGTCGATCCCACCCTCCTATTAGAGAGTGACACCAAAGCGATCGATCTGTTTCTACTCGTCGACCCCATTCTTCCCTTGGAGAATGAAACTCAAGTGGTCGATCCAGTTTCTCCATCGGTCGATCCCATTCCTCCAATGAGGAATGCCAAAGTGATTGATCCAGTCCCTTCCTCGGTCAGTCCCACTCTTCCTTCAGTCCCACTCTTCCTCTAAAGAGTGCCAAAGTGGTCGATGTAGTTTTTCCATCGGTCGATCCCATTCCTCCATTGAGGAATGTCAAAGTGACTGATCCAGTCCCTTCCTCGATTAGTCCCACTCTTCCTCTAAAGAGTGCTAAAGTGGTCTATCCAAGTCCACCTTTGATTGATCTGATCCAATCATCGGTCGATCCTACTCCCCTTATAGAGAGAAAACCCGATACTTCCCATGTTTTTCTCGTTAATATAGACTCTATCGTACCAGGGGGCATTCCTCCTTCTCCTGCGAAACCCCCTCCAAGTAATGAGTCCATCCTTTTTTATTAGGGTGTGCTAAATAGACCTAATCTTCCCTCCCACGTTCCTTTCCAAATTACAGTACAGGTTCGTGGTCGGGACGTTCCTCAAACACTAATAGATGAAGGTGCGTCCGTTACTATTTTGTCTTCTGTTGCTTGGTACGCTTTGGGTTGTCCATAGCTTGCACCGGTTACACATAATCTATCAGATTTTAACAGAAGAACTAGTCAACCTTTAGGGATCCTTCCTCAGTTTCCTGTAACTTTGGGAGGGAAAACTGTCTTTACCGATGTCATGGTAGTCCGAGACCCCTTGGATTTCACTTTACTCCTTGGGCAGGATTATGTCTATGCTATGAAAGCTATTGTATCCACCCTTTTCTGTGTGATATCTTTCCCTCACGATGGAAGAATTGTGACTATTGATCAACTTTCATTCATCAGCCCCGACTGGGTTACCTCCCTAAGTGGTTCCTATATGCAGACAGTATCGCCCCCGCCACATGTCAATTATGTGGCGTTGTCTCCCATGACCTCAAATTCCGATGATTTGGATCCGATAGTTGACATGGTGATCTCTTCAGTAGGGTTATTGGAACTTGATCTCCTTACTCCTATTGCGGCCCTCGACATGTGTTCCTTATCGAGTGATTATATTCCATCCAATGAAGATCTCTTGGAAGCCATGACCGAGTTTTTTCCTTTGACATGGTACCCCTCTAGAGCATTATCCTCTTGAAATCCATGATCAAGAAACCACGAGCATAGTTTCTCTTCTCTGTGGAAAGCTCGTTAAAAAATGAAACAGAGGCTTTAAGCATAGTTCTTTTCCTGTGTCAATCTCGTTAAAAAATGAAACAATCACCTCTCTTGAACCTTCTTTTCATCCACCCTTCCCCTTTTTCTCATTTACGAGAGAAATTGGTGACGACCTCAGAATCGGTGAATGAATCGAAGCTTGGAGGGCATGTCTCCAGTCTTTGATGATCATTCTGGAGTTAAGCCTCTAGCTTTCAAGCTGGGGGCATATCAAGCTTAGTATTTGTTCTTTCACGTGCTCGTAAATACATGAGAATGCATCCGGGTAGACTTTTATCTCTTTTTCGGACATGTATGGATACACGAAAAAGGAACCCCCTGGAGTCTCCTTTAAGCTCTTTTTAGACTCTCTAAACATGAAAAGATTTCCGAGTGATATTGCTTCCTTTCCCACTCGTTAAACGGTTTGAAAGGGCATCTTTCGAGTGATATTTTATCTCTTGTTCGGCCTCGCGAGACTAACGTTACGAAAAAGGACAACATTGGAGTCATCTTTAAGTTCTTTTTAGACTCTCTAAAGATGAAAAGATTATCGAGCGACCTTGTTCTCTTCACGCTCGTTAAAGTATTTGAAGAAAATGTCTGTTGAGCGATATTTTATCTCTTTTTCAGTCTCGTCAGACTAGTTTACGAAAAAGGAACTGAAAGAGTTCTCTTTTAAGTGTTTTTCCAGACTCTATAATCATGAAAAACCTTTGAGTTTCCTATATTTGGACTCTCTAAACAAAACATCAACATGCCCATATGGGACCGAACCCTTACTTCTTCCAGTTCATTAAACAAAGGAAGAGGAACTTACCGAAGGTGATTTTTATCGAGCATGTGTTATCCTCCTCGAGCTCATTAAATTAAAAAGAGGTACTCGTCTATCTGGATGGGGGAAACAATTGAAAGAAGAAATCCAAGACATTTTTTGAGAACACTACCAAATAACTCTTAGATTTGCCCTTGAACATGGCACTTTGTCTTTTTCACGCATTATAATCCACTGAACCTCTGCACTGAGCCAATCCTTTGAGTTTCTTTCACTCCTCTGGGTCACCTGACGTAAGTCACAGCATCCACTGCATTATCAAGTTTTGGTCCATGTAATGTTTCTACTGTCGTGCCTTAATGTTCAAGGGAAGTATCTGCCTCAAGAGTCAACCATCACAAATATCTTGTCTAAATACTCGTGTCAATCCATGTTCATTTGATATACCAATTACATCTCTATGTCTGTTTTGTGTCGTTGATGGGGGATACATCAAGGCCCTCCTTCGATGAGCCTATTCCTGTCGACCTCAACACATTATCTAGGAATTAGGCTTAGAAACCAGTTAGTACTTTGGGACCTGCATGCCTCAATGGCAAGCCTCCTCACGTCCGACAATGGGTTTACATCACTGACCTCTGATCGGATGATTCCACAGATGTTCGACTCCAGCTCATCCATTCACATTCGTTGGAATGTACTAGGGTACCTTGGGCATCATTGACATTAATGGTGATCCCCCTCGCGCTTGTTAACGGTTTACACCATTGATCGGTAATCAAGTGGTTTCTGCCATGTTCGACATCAGGACATATATTCACATGGTTAGATTCGTACTACATCGGGATCGGTAAGAAGACCTTGGGTTGAGTGATCACTTTGATATGTACTTTGCCCAGGTTGCGAAGGAGTTTCTCTTGAACCATGACACATATATTGTTACATAGATCCACTTTGTATTGGTCGTGGCTATGTCTTGTCATCTCGTAGATCCATTGTGTATTCTTCGTGGCTACGATCAGTTCAGGTCATAAGAGTATAGATCCACATTGTATTTTTAGTGGCTGTACCCTTTTATCAATACAATTATGGATCCGCGGTGTATTTTATGGCGGCCATATCTTGCAAGTCTTGATCACCCAAGCATAGGTATGCCTGCCTTGGGTTTGAAACATGTCATAATATTTGTTGGATGTTTGTGTGTAGCTTCTGTCAGGTTCTCTGCATCTATACCCTTTCTTGAAAGTCTACAAAGCATTTCAGTTATCAACTCCTGTCTTCTAACTTCATACTTTGGGGGGCAATCTGTTACACATCAAAAATGCTCACTTTGATAGTGTCGCAAGTGTCGTCATTACAAAGGTCGCAAGTGTCGCATTTTGCTCACAAGGTCGTAATTGTAACATGTTGCTCACAAGTGTCGCAAGTGTCAAAGAAAGCATGTTGCCATGATGCCTATGTCATACCTATAATGACATGAGAAGGACACTTGAAACAACTCAAACATTTGATTTGGAAGAGGAGAAATGAGTCAGCAGGCTCATGAACCTTTTGCCATCTGAAAACACTCAAAAAACTAAGCTTTTGAAGGAGAGCGCTCCCCTATACCTCTTCTGGGAGCACTGGCGCTCCCCCTTACATAGTATGGGAGCATTATAAAGCTCCCTTGGCCCTTTTGAGGGAGCGTTGGTGTCTTTAGGAGCACTGGAACCCCCCTTAAGCCTATTGGGAAGCGTTGTAGCGCTCTAATGGCCCTTTTGAGGGAGCGCTGCCTATTCTGGACAGCAGTTGAGTTGTTGAGATGAATGGGGGATGGATATTTTCATTCTTGGAAGGCAGTTGGATTCGAATCCCTAGTCCATCCATGATCTTAGCGTAGATCCTCAACTGAAGGAGGCAAATCCTTAACTTCCCCAAGGATATCTCAAGTGGTTAAAGCCTCTCCAAGGCTATATAAGCAGGCTTTCTAATGGTGAAAGGGGATTGGAAAGGGAGAATCACACCAAACTTATGATCTTATAAGTGGTGCTGGAACAGAGATATTTTGGAAGCAAGAGACCTATGATCTCATAGGGAGAAATTAGTGAAGCTATCATCATTCAGATCGTGGATATTTTGAGCAAGGGATAGACAAGGAGGACTTGACGAAACTGTTGCAATCCATCTATGGTTGTAAGCAATGTTTTGTTCTCATTAACATAATTTGCTTGGCCTATTTATTTCTAATTCATGTTCAATCTCACATGAATTTGTCTCTTTAGTAGATAGACCTATTTCGGACTAATATTGATAGAGTAGGAAGTGGTCGTACTTTGTTTGTCTACAGGGCTTATCGAAGAGCGAAATATTGGAGCTCAACTCGGAGCGTGCAGGGACAAACACCGGTAAAAGGTACTTCTTTTCTCCTTCCTCCTCACACACTAGTCCACCTAGATCTAAAAGGAATTCAGTGACCATGATAAGCACTTTCTATCTTAGAGTTAAGAGTCTAGCTCTTTGAGGAGATCTACCTGTCCGGAGGGAGATTTTCTTTCAATAATGTATAATGGCTCAAGGATTCCACACTCAAGAAGACAAGACGTTGACAACCTATATGGTGTTCTTAATTCAGATATTAGCCTAAATTCTTACAATATTTCTTAGCCATTATACCTCAAAATCAAAGGTTGGTTGATCAAATTGGGGTACCAAGAAAATCCAGAACACTCATCGCATCCACAGGAGGGAAATAACCGGATGGAGAATATGCAGTATCTAGCCTAATATATTGGACCAATCCAAGCATCAAAATCAATTCAGTTATTCAAGACAATACATAAATTGCCCAAATTTTCTTCGATCCTCAAGTTTTGTTGGTGACAGAGAATCAGTTATTGGTCATATCTTCAAAATTGATTTTCGCCAGATTTTGTGAGTATTTGATGGAAGAATATCTTTTTGGATCAGCACAACAAGGAGGGTTTTTATTCCAGTTGTCGAAGAATTTTTGCATAAGAATAACTTCTTTTTATTCCACTTGGCATAAGATTGGTTAAGGCTTGTCCAAATGAATATGATCTAGAATCAATTCAGATCTTATCATAATTTAGATCTTATCAGAGTCCTGATTCATTGTAGTTGTTAGTTTAAAGATTGATTTGAGGGAAATTCTCGATTTAGCTTTTTGGGATCTGATTTTACCATCATGGATCTATTTATTGTAAGACTCTCAGGAGCCAAAGAGGAGGACCCAAGAGGGTAAGGCCTGAGAAGAATTTGATTAATCAACTTGTGTATGAGCATTGTATGCCGATGGGCAGTTTTATTAAGCATTCATTTCTGATATTGAACATCCCTGTGAGTTATGTTATCAGATTGTGATTTCTTCATTTTCCTTTATGTTTTTCCCTCTTGCTTGAATGAGCTACAACCATTGAGAATCAATGACTGACCATAAACAATATATTCTTGAGCAGTAATATTTGTTGTGATCTGCCTACTATTTGTGTGCTTTATTCAAGTACCTGTCAAATCCATTTTGCAAAGAGAATCTTTGTTTGATGGATTTTCTACTATTTGTCATATTCTCCATTCTTCTAACCATCATCATATAAGTATTTTGTCTAATATGCAATTCACTGGCCTTCAATCTAACAGAGTGTTTACTTGACTCCTTGCCCAATGGTGATTCACTGGTCTGCATTTTATCTTATTCCTTTATTCTTTCTATTTGACTTTACCTGATCCACCTTTTTTCAAAACCCAAAACACATGCTTATTTGTAAAATCATTGCAATAATCGAAGATGTGCTAGGCTTTACCCTATAGTAGTCTAGGGGCAACTTCTAGCACTAACAAGAGGGTTATCTTGGAACACATACAAGCTATTATAATCCATGAAATAAGTTAAACTATTGCAAATGCCTAAAAATTAAGTGAATGGTGTGTACCATATTTCCTAAGATATTGATTAGCTATGTTTTTTATTGGGAAACTAAGATGTAATATTGTTCCTCCTTTGTGATCCAATGGTCGATATTTCACATGAAGATATTTCATTCAATTTTTCCCTAGCATCGTACTCATTTTCTCCATTTCGAAGAAACCTTCATGTGCTTTGATCTAGGGTGATTTTGTTGGGCCAATTTAAAGAAAACAAATTATCCTCTTAGGGTAAAACATCAGTGCCAAGAAATGGATTCAAAGAAAGTGATGTAAAATCAATTATTTCATCAAAGTCAAATTCAATGGAGCCACAATCCAATGCAAAATAGGTAGTCTCGATTTTCTAAAGATAAGATTGTTTTCTTATTGTACTATGTTTGTGTGGATTGCATTGGGTTTGTAGCATAGTTGGGTGTTTAATCTTGTCTTCATTTACCCTCAATAATCTCATCCTTTCCCCCTCATCACAAACCTCCATTATTAGTACTTTCCTTTTATTTGAATGCACTCTAAACTTGTTAGCAAATCCATGCAATAACTAGTCTTTCTTGGCCATATTGCATGAAAAATATAGTGAGTGGAATGCTCACAAATTTGCACGAACAATTGTTATTTGTGTGTATAACATATATCATCACCAATAAACCTTATTACAAAAAACAACACAAATTTTAAGTGGGTTGCATGTTTCTATATTACAAAGAGTTTCTTGTCTATCCACTCTCCATGATGTCAAAAAAGGGGAGTTCATGGCTATTGACATACATAATGATATAGAAACAAAGTCTAAATCTGGAGATTCAAATTAAGGGAAGACAAGGGAAACCAAGATTGGTCTTAACCATAGGCTAAGCATTATCTTTGTCATTGTATGTGGTTTAATGGGTGAAAATTCAAGGCAATTGGTACACGATCATAAGTCATAGGACGGTTATCTTGGAACACATACAAGCTATTATAACCCATGCAATAAGTTAAACTATTGAAAATGCCTAAAAATTAAGTGAATGGTGTGTACCATCTTTCCTAAGATACTGGTTGGCTATATTTTTCTTGGGAAACTAAGATATAATATTATCCCTCCTTTGTTATCCAATGGTCGATATTTCACATGAAGATATTTCATTCAAGTTTTCCCTAGAAGCATCCTCAATTTGTCCATTTCGAAGCAACCTTCATGTGCTTTGATCTAGGGTGATTTTGTTGGGCCAATTTCAAGAAAATAAATTAGCCTCTTGTGGTCAAACATCAGTGCCAATAAAGGGATTCAAAGCAAGTGATGGAAAATCAATTGGTTCATCAAAGTCAAATACGATGGAGCTACAATCCAATGCAAAACATGTAGGCTTAATTTTATGAAGATGAGCTTGTTTTCTTGGTGTACTATGTTTGTATGGATTGCATTGGGTCTGTAGCATATTTGGGTGTTTAATCTTGTCTTCATTTTCCATCAATAATCTCATACTTTCCCCCTCATCTCAAACCTCCATTATTAGTACTTTCCTTTTCTTTGAATGCACTCTAAACTTGTTAGCAAATCCATGTGATAGCTAGTATTGCTTGGCCATATTGCATGAAAAATATAGTGAGTGGAATGCTCACAAATTTTCATGAACAATTACTATTTGTGTGTATAACATAAATCATCACCAATAAACCTTATTACAACAAACATCAAATTTCTTAAGTGGGTTGCATGTTTCTATATTACAAAGAGTATCTTGGCTATCTACTTTCCATGATGTCAAACAAGGGAAGTTCATGGAAATTGACATACATAATGATATAGAAACATAATATGAGTCTGGAGATTCAAATGAAGATATTTCTATCAATCAAAGATTGCAAAATCTTCCAGAAACCCATTTTATCATGCAAATCCATCTAGCTTCAAATACTGAAAAGTTACCAAAGCAAGTCAATTTTTTTGTCAAAATGAAAGGGGAATATGCTTCTATTTTTCATTATGTGGATGTCTCATTTAGAAATTTCAATTATCCTACCAGTGAAATAGTCAAGCAAGTATGGTCATTGTCCAATAAGTTGAATTTTGGTCAAGTGAAGCTAGAGCAGTTTCAAACTTCATATGCTAACCATGTTGTATCTATTCATGACTAATAAAGCACTGCACCCATTGAAGTGCTTAGTCATAATATTGATCTATAAATCAACATAAGAACATAAAGGATTATAAATCAACATAAGAATATGATAAAGGATTACTCACAATTGATCAATATCACTGGAAAGAAAAATGAATTATATGGTCTAATGTTTTCCCAATGATAGGACATTATAGATTTAAACCCTATATATGGATCCTTCTCTTTTTGGATCAGTATACCACACTTTCTACACTAGGACATGGAACACACAAGAGAAACCCAATTTATTTCCATAAGCACAATAAAAAATTATCCATTAATCAAAATAATTAACACCACAATAACAAGAAGATTGACTCCTCCAGGATCAAATAAACAACACCATTGAAAGAGGCTAAGAGTTCATGACATGGTAATCACAAAACCATTTCAACCAAACCAACATCTAATCGAAGGAGAAAACTCTCATTAAAGAACATAAATCTTCAAATAGAAAACCCCACATAAGTTATAACTATACCATGATAAGACAACAAAATCCAAGGCATGACAAGCCATTGGCCACCTCTGCTACTCGATCTAGGATTTGTATAGAACTAATATGTGTAACAATAGGATATGAATGGGATCCTTCTAATCCTACTTACCGACAACTCCTTATTAAGGTAGTGGGGGATCCACCTAAGGTTTGTTTGGTATACCATATAATAGGTCCAAAATCAAGGAGTCTTGAGATCCTCCCAAGGGTCAAGAAACTAACAAATGGAGAAAAGAGGAGAGCCCCAACAATTTTGTTTAATAGGCCATTTTTTTAACATATTACAACATACAAGAGAGAAAACCCTACCCTATAGCTATGCGGGAGATTGTAAAATTGTTCCAAGCATTCATTTTCTTTTTCTGGCAAAGAAAACTCAGTAATCTGAAGACTGAAATATTCCAGAAAGCAAGGACGGGTTCCAACAACAATCACATAAACAATTAAAGTTACGAATTTGGCCGAATTTCTTACCAAATTGAACAGAGAAGGATATCCAGACACTATCAAAGATTCAATACTCGTGTTTTTTCTCTACCTTGCCAATACCCTCATCTAAATGCCCTCCATCAAGATATTGTGTGTGATTTATACCAAATGGGAGGGCCAAATTTCTTCCGGAAATCCCCTTTTTCTTTGGAAATTGAGCAAACAGAAGATTAAAGTTTCTCATACCACAAAATTGGAGCGAATTAAACCATAAACCTTGATTAAAACCAAATGGGAGGGAGAAATTGTTACCAGAAATTCTCATGTTTCTGGAAATTGGGCGAATGCAAGATTTCAACTCCAAATTTCATGGGCTAAATACATATCTGTTTCTCTCTCCCTCATAGAAACTTGGGCTAACCCTCTATATGGTTTTTCTTTTAAAATAAATTAGGGGTGAAGAATTAAAGTTTTAAAAAACCACTACGATACAAAAAAAATTGCCCAATAAAAAATGGGAGGCCCCTTAATTTCGCCCATGAGCGAAATTTCACTCCTAAAATCATCCTTGCTTTGCTTATTCTATAAAAGTGGGTCACTTTGTAAGAAACTTATTTCTAAAAGTGAGGCTATTAGGAGGGGTATCAACACATGGACCAACTTATACTTACCATGTGGCTCTTTAGTTATCGTTTTAATGCCTTTTTTTCAAAAGGGAATAACTTTCACATCCAAACTTCATTTTCAGTGATGATTTTCTTAAACAATCAATTTTTTCGAGATCTTTCCACCGAGACCATCAATTTCATATTTGTATACATATTTTAATATGACATCTCCCAATGATGTTTTTCTTACTAACACCAACTACTTCCAATGGAAATCCCATATGGAGGATTTATTAAGAAGTAAGGGACCGTACCAGATAACCTTGGGAAAAGAATAAGAACCCATTAATGATGGAAAGTATGCCAAATGGATTAATAGGAATGATGAATCTCGTGGACTAATCAGAATGTCCATCTATACCAATTTAAGGTTTCACCTTCAAGGAATTGATGCCCCCAATAAATATTTGGAAAATCTTGAAGTTGTGTTTGGTAAACACAGTATTATTCGAGCTCATGAATTGGAGAATCGATTAATGAATTTAATTCCAAATGATTTTCCTTCCATTGAAGATTACTTGTCTAAGTTCAAAACACTTAGAATTTTGTGTATAGAATGCCAACTAGATTTGTTGGAAGATAGATGCATATATGTTATTATTTCTAATCTTGGTAGTGCATATTTTGTTTTTGTATATACCTTTTTCCACTAGAGAAGATCTAGGGAGTGCTTATTAAAAACCCTCTCTTGAGTCATTTTGTGATGTTATGATTTGAGAGTAAGATAAACTTATGCAACTTGGATTGATTAGCACTATAGGTACCTCCAACAAATCCTTATTAGTCCAGCAGAAAGATAAATCCAAGAATCCCAAGAAGCAACATACTCACCTCAACAACAAGAAAAATAAGGTTCTCATACCCTCTCAGCCAACTTCCACTCCTAATGGTTACAAAGGAGAAAAATCTAAAAGTGAGAAGATTGGAAAACATTGCAACTTTTGTGGGAAAGATGGTCATGATGAGTCCAAATGTTTTAAGAAGATGGCAGCTTTAGAAGCAGTGATGAAGAAGCACAATATCAATATTGATTCCCCTTCTTCCTCTTCTTCTCATGAACATGCACGTTCTGCATCTAGTTTCTCCTTCAATGCAACTTATGATTCTTCTTTTGATCAGTGGATTATTTATTCTGGAACATATTATCATATGGCTAAGGATAAAGCCATATTTCCTACTACTAATGAATGTAACACCAATAAAATATTTGTTGGTTGTGATAGATCTCTTAGTGTTGTAGGGTCTGGAACATTCGAGGTATATAATGTTCATTTCAATGATGTATTATGTGTTCCAAGTCTTTCCTGCAACCTTCTATCAGTATATCAAATCACTCATTCAGGTGAAGGTAAATCCGTAGAGTTTTCACCTCACCAAGTTGTAATTAAGGATCTAAAAGATCCTCAACGTTTTCTTGCAAATGGACTTGCTAATGTTATTACCAGGTTGTACAAGTTTGATAACTTTGGGTCATCATGTTTTCCATAAGTTTTTGTTGCTCATAGTGATGACTTAATAAAAATTTGGCATGAGCAGTTTGGTCATCTAAACTATCGCTAATTGTAGCAACTATGTAATCAACAAATGGTGAATAGTTTTCCTCTTGTTTCGTGAAAATGTGATCTTTGTGTCGGTTGTGCTCTTGAAAAACATCATCAGGAAAGTTTTTATAAATGTGAATCTTTGCATGCCTCGACCCATTTGCAACTTGTTCACAGTGACTTGTGTGGTCCACTTTATTATCCTTCTTTTTTTGGGTGCAAGTATTTCTTAACTTTCATTGATGACATTTCTAGACGCACTTGGATTTACTTATTAAAACTTAAGAGTGAATTTTTTGACAAGTTCTTTCCCTACAAGTCCCTTGTAGAAAAGAAATATGGATATCAACTTCAAAGGTTAAGAACAAATAATGGAGGCGAATATGTGAACAATCAATTTACAAGATTATGCATTGCATAGGGCATCCAAATGCAAGACATTGTTCCATATACACCACTGCATAGGGCATCCAAATGCAATACATTGTTTCATATACACCAAAAAAAAATGGTGTTGCTAAGAGAAAGAACCACACATTAAAATAAATGGTTAATTGTATGATCCAATCTAAGGGATTAATTCTAAATTATTAGGCGTAATCCATTAACTGTGCAAATTACATAGTAAATCGCACTCCCACAAAGGCTCTTAAAAATATAACACTAGAAGAAGCATGGAATAAACTTATTCCATATGTAAGTCATTTCAGTGTATTTAGTAGTGTAGCATGGGTTTACATTCCTGATGAGAAAAGGAAAGCATTGTTGCCTAAAAGTGAGAAGTGTATATTTGTTTGTTATTCTGAATATGTCAAATGTTACAAAATTATTCAACCACATTGTAATGAAATTATTATTAGAAGAGATGTTAAATTTGTTGAAAAACCTTGGCTTGCGAGCCTAATTCCACATTTGTTCCTTCTTCGGCTTGTGAGCCATATTCAACGTTTGTGCCTTCTTTTATAACTATTATGGTTTCTTCTTTTTAAGATGATGACAGTGAGGATGAAAATCCACCTCCACGTGCTCACCTTCCTCCAAATGAGTATATTGAACCTAAATCTACACTAGCACCATCACTTCCTAGATGGATCTGTTCAATACGAGAAACAGTTGGTGATGTTCTCATTGATCCTTCATATCAATGTCAGACACGTTCACAATTCCAGCAAGCCTCTTCTGTTTTGGCTTAAGTTTAAGAGACTCATGATCCAAAGAAATTTTCAGAAGCTTCGGGCCATCCATATTGGGATACAAAAATGAATGAAGATTATCGTTCTTTAATCGTGAATGATACTTGGGATATTTTACCTATTATGAAAGGTAGAAAACTTGTCAGATGTAAATGGGTCTATAGAACAAAGTATGCATTAGATAGAAGTTTTGAAAGACACAAGGATCATTTAGTTTCCAAAGGATTTTTCCAAGTTGAAGAAATTGACTATAATGAAACCATTTCCCCTATAGCCAAATTGAATTCCATCTTCCTCGTTCTTTCCCTTGTTGTGTCACGTAAATGGGAGGTCCATCAAATGGATGTCAAATCTACCTTCTTGCATGGGGATTTGCAAGAATAAATCTACATGGAACAACCTCTTGGCTATGTCTAGAATGACTCTGGCCTTTTTTGTCTCCTTACTAAATATATTTATGGTCGTAAGAAGGATCCCTGAGCTTGGTATGCCAAAATGGAAAATTTTCTTCTTGACACCATATTTATTAGATGTCATTCTGATCCTAATTTCTATACCAAGAAATTAGTAATCCATATCATAATCCTTGTTCTTTATGTTGATGAATTTATCCTCACTGGTAGTGACCCAAAACTTATAAACCATGTGAAAATTGGCCTTAAGAAGAAATTTGAAATGACCGACTTAGGATATTTGCACTATTTCCTTGGCCTCCAAGTCTTTCAAACCAAGGAAGGACTTTTTTTTCCCTAGTCTAAGCATGCATGTGACCTTCTTCACCACTTTCACATGGAAGACTCAAAACCAACCCCTTATCCCTTCTAATATGGAGTCAAACTTGATACCTCATGTACTTCTCCCAAAGTTGATGCCACTTTGTACCATCAGCTAGTTGCTAGCCTCTTGTACTTGACTCATACCCATATTGATCGTTCCTTTGTTGTTGGTATTATTTCCCAGTATATGAAAACACCCCATGAAATCCATTGGAAAGTAGCTAAAAGAATACTTCGATATGTTCGGGGTATAGTTCAGCTTGGGATACATTACAGTTCAGGAGAACTCCTTTATTGGTTGGTTTCACTAATTCATATTGGGTCGGTGACCCTAATGATCGAAAGTCTATTGTAGGTTATATTTTCATCCTTGGTTAAGTACATGTCACTTGGGCCTATAAGAAACAACAAATTTTTGCTTTTTTTTTCAGCAGAAGCAAAGTATCTAGCATTGGCTAATGAAAGTCAAGAAGTTGTGTGACTTTGATAGATCCTTTCAGAGTTTGGATTCTAGAAGAAACATCTAACCACCTTCTAGTGCGAAAATTAGGGTGTCATAAAGCTCGCCAAAGATCCAGTTTAGCATCAATCAAACAAACACATCAAGCTACACATGCACTTCATCAGAAACATCATTCATGATTGAGTTAATGAAGTTCTCTTCTTCCCTACAAAAGATCAAGTTGTAGATATTTTCACAAAGTCTCTTATAGAAGAAATTTTTTCCAAACTTTCATCTATGTTAGGAGTTCAAGAAGTTTCCATTAAGGGGGTATAGGCTCTAATGCCTCCTTCCTTCTCCTATTTTGTCACCTTTGTAAATCCTTCAATGTTATCCCAAGTTTTTCTTAAGGGGGGATGTTAGCATATTTTGACACTTAGGAGTTACTTAATATCAACTTGGTCTAATGTGTCGTTAGAAAAAAGTGTGTTTCTTAGTGTGTTCCTTTAGTATGCATTTGTAGTTAAGAAAGCCAATGGTCATGATATGTTCCCGACATAGAGTGATCTAATGGTTCATATTCTCCTCGATCTTAATGGATACATCGATTTATGGCTTAACACCCAATTGGTCCATGATCTATATTTTAAGAGCATGGAGGGTCATTTATTAATGATCGATTGTGAGAAACTCTCTTGTAAATCTCTCTGTAATAGTTTCTTTTGCATTAATAAATTTCTCCAAGTGGCCATGTTGGTTGGGGCCTTGGATTTTTTCCTGTAGGGGTTTTACCACGACAAAACATCATTGTTTTGATCTTTGATATGGTTGTGTGATTGGTTACTAAAGGTGGTCATCCTCTATTGGAATACATGTGTTGTCGAACACGGACCAAGCGCACCAGTGCGCCTTAAAGTGCATTAGTTCTTTAAAGTGTATCGATGCTCTTTAAAGCACACAAGTGTGATAAACTATATAATTCACAACAAATATGTTACAATTTGTTTTTCTTGGGTTTATCATCAATGCGCCAAAATAAAAGGCAAAAAAAAAATGAATGACTGGGAATTTCATTTTTTTTTAAAGTATGTGTTTATAAATGAACACATTATTCATTATTTCATTTTTTTGGCAAAATTAAGAGGGGAGATTTGTGAAAGAGAGATTTAACAGCTAATACTTTCAAGTAGGTTTATTTTTTTGAATAGTCAAATTTGGAACGGATCATCGTAGGCCACATACAAATATACAGAGGAGCAATTTCAGGTGTTTGACTTCATTCTATTGATCATATCAATTTCTCCCTATTTGATTCAAACTATTTTCAATGCATTCTAAAAAAAATACAATGGTTTTATAGTTACCTTTGGTATTGGAAGCCCTAGTTTTCTTGTTGTTTTACTTAGTTCCCCTCTCTATATTTCACAAGGTTTTTTTTTTTTTCAAGATATAGATTTTTATAGGTTTTTTTTACTTGTATAAGGGGCATTTAATATCCGTTGCAATGGTATAACTCATTGCATAGGATCCCAAACCCTGTCGGTGTCAGGTTTTATTTCAAAAATTCTTTTCACGACATGCGGTGTGCACATTACAGTAATGTCGCATCGGTGCTTTTATTTCTGTCAACAACACTGATTAGTTTAAAATATAATTACTAGTGATTTTAATATCATATGCATGCGTATTATTCGATGCACAATATGTAGTCATAAGCACCAGTATGTGTAGGTATGTTGAGCCCATCGGGTCGTACTATCTCATTAAATACACCGACATATTATTTTGTAAAACTATTTCCTAAGTTATATATTTGGCAATTTCTATTATTTTTATTATTGTAAAAGATGGATGATAGAAGTTCAAGGAAAACAAATTATTGCAGCAAGCGTGATGGTATCTCATCCCAACAAGAGAACAAGGCTAATTCTTTAAGTTTTATTAAAAATTTAATTATATATTTCAATTATTTGTAGATTTAAATTAATGTTGTGTATTGGTTAATATGTGTCATGCAGAGAAAAAAATTGAAGAAACTCGATAAGATGGTTTGTAATCTGAGTGAAAAAAGAGTGTAAAATCTTTATGAATAATGTTGCCAAAAAAGGAATTAGATGGATCAAAAGGTAATCAAAATGAATTTTTTCTTTGAATTTTTACTAAAAATGAATCTCATAACATTAAGCGCTAAAAAGTTTTAAACACAATTCAATTTCACATTCTTTTAATGTTATGCAGTGATCACTAGCGAGGAAATGGAATGTCGTCCTAAGTGGGAAAAAAGTATGAAGGATGCAAAGGATGATGACGATTTGGTCATTAGTTCAACTGGAGTGGTGCTTGAAATTAATGAGAGGGGCAAATTGTTTTACAAAACTTTGACGGATATAGTGGAAAGAACATATAGAATTGCTTTCCGCTTACAATACAAAAATCAATCCAATGACTCCAAGAATGAGGTTACACATAAACTATAGGAAGAGTTTCTAAAGCAATGATCAATGAGACGTGTGAGACTTGCAATAAAAAAAACTTATAATAACTGTTAAATTATGTACCAAGGCAAGTGTTTCTCTTCCCTAGGCCCTAAGGGGGAGAAATTGCCGAATATGGGTCTTAGTCAAATTAATTTGTGAGATGCAAATTAAAAGATAAATTTATGATTAAAGTGAGGGTGAGTGA
>ML843700.1:0-27353 GCA_009831015.1 Picea engelmannii | reverse complement strand
TCTACCATATTCATGTTTTCATCTCTTCCTTCTCCATGTCCATTGGAGTTTGTTCCTTCAATGCCCAAATGGACATCCATCCCTCTGATCTCATCTTCCTGGATGTAAGTCCCTTGTGCCTCTTCCATTCCTATGGAATCTTTTTTGATCTTGACCTGATCTAGTTGTTGTTAACTCTACAAAATGTGCAACCAACAAAACTTTGTCAGACTAACTGTTTCAACAATTTCATGAAAAAATATGAACCATTTTGGTTCAATAATATATCAGAAATATTTATTCTGATTTTCTGGAAATTTGAATGCCCAGATCAATTTTCTGGGTGGATATTTAGATTCCACTGACCAACACCTTTCCAATGCCTTCTCCCATCCTCAATTCCAAGTCTTGAGCATAACATTATGGCTATTAGAAATTTTCCCATTAATTTTTCTGTTCCTTTTTCAACTTGGAGGAAGTCTGCGCTGTAATTAAGAAATTTATGTTAAGAACCTATACCAGATCTACAAATATACTTCAGAAATAACCAAGAATAAACCATAAAACATTCACCATAACAATGAACACAAGAAATATCCAAAACCCTTGAAGTAGGGAAACACCATACAATTGATCCTATTATGGAAGGGATCCTCTCCTGTTCACTTGCCTCTTCGAGGGGGCTTCCTCCTAATGAGCTTCAGCTCCAAACACAATATTTATCTTCATGTCCCATTACATTGCTTAAACCCCTTTATATAGTTCTACCATCACCTAAGAACATTCTAGAGGAGGAATCTTCTAGAAGTAGAACCTTCTAAGAAGTCCTCTTACATTTATTATATCTAACTACCCATTTATTATGTCTAACTACCATAGTGAACCTTATTTAATAATATAGTGGACCTAGTCCACCTTATATTGAATGGCCTCCACTATTATAACTATGGGCCCTCTGGGCCCCCCCACTACCTCTCTAGCTACCTAACATTCCATCCCCCTTATGAAAGTGTTGTCCTCAATGCTTGATGTACAACCATATACCAGGGTTCCATGAATAAGTGTGGACCATAGTGTTGAAGTAGACTAGAGAACCAGGGTCCCATGGAGAAATGAAAACCATCATGCTGAAGTAGTCCAACATCGATTGTGAATTGGGATCCCATGCCCAAGTGTTCATGTGAACTCCACATGAAATATATCTGAACTTAAGAACCAGCTGAAAATGGTACTCCAAATATCTACATTGATCATGGGGATCCAAATATGTAGATCACTCCATATCCCCAAAATCATGTGAATAACATACTAGTATTGAAGAATACTAAAAAATATTGTGCATAGAAGACGCTGGACTTCTCTCCATAATGTGCTCTATATGAGGTGAAGGAGAGTCATCAAATAGAAGATGGAAGTGGTTGTCATCCCAGAAATGACAACTATCCATATACCAATCATCACAATCATCCTCCAAATCATGCCAAGCATACACTTCTTGATGATATTCATTCATGATGTCCGCCATAAGAAATCTCTCTTGCATGTTATCCAATGAATCTTGAATACTATGGAAACTATCATTAAGGCCATCTGCAAGGTCATGGAATTTGTCATCCAATGTGCCACACCATTGGGCTTTGAATGCTTTAGTAATATGTAGAATTTTTTTTAGGGTTTGAGAAGAAATAGCCATATGAGCACCCTGTGAAATCGGCAGTCCCGTCACCATCACGAAAAAACCCAAAAAATAGAACAATAAATTACTACAGAAAATCACGACGTTTTCTAAAAAAACCCTGAAAAACTGTTGAATTTAAAATGTTCATAACTTCACTTATCGGACTCTGTTTCGGCTGATTTGTTTTTTGAAATTGGTTGAAATTGTGAGAGGAACTCGGATCTATAATTTGTTTGGGAAAATTTGGCCTCCAGCTGCTACAAAAATAAAAAAAATCGCACCACCGTCCGTGGAAAAAACCCTGAAAAATTGCAGATTTTAAAACTTCAATATCTTGACTTCCCAGACTCCATTTCGGACGATTGTTTTTTTCAACTTGGGTGTTTTTCTGTGAGGAACTCAGATATACAATCTGTCTCTGCAAATTTTTCACATAAATATACTGAAAATGTCTGTAATGTCGTGGCCCTCTTTTTTCTTCTCCGAAAACAAATATATATATATATATATATCTACAAAAATAAAAAATATTTGCCCACAATGTTTGCCAAGGAAAGTGCTCTGATACCACTTGTTAATAACCTTAATAGATCTACAAATATAATCACCACAAATATTGAATACACAATAGATCCACAAAGCAAGACAGAAGAAACCACACTTTATTATTACCAAACCCTTGAGGTAGGGAAACACCATAATGGAAGGGATCATCTCCTGTTCACTTGCCTCTTCGAGGGGGTTTCCTCCCAATGAACCTCAGCTCCAAACACAATATTTCTCTTCATGTCCCATTACATTTATTGAACCCCTTTATATAGTTCTACCATCACCTAAGAACATTCTAGAGGAGTAATCTTCTAGAAGTAGAACCTTCTAAGAAGTCTTCTTACATTTATTATATATAACTGCCCATTTATTATGTCTAACTACCATAGTGAGCCTTATTTAATAATATAGTGGACCTAGTCCACCTTACATTGAATGGCCTCCATTATTACAACTATGGGCCCTCCGGGCCCCCCCACTACCTCTCTAGCTACCTAACAATTTCGCACCTACTCCATTGGCATTTTCATAGGATCTCAACTAGGTTTTTTCATATACATCTTATGGACACTCTTTCCAAGTTTCACCTATTTCTGGGTTCTGGGATGCTAGTTACAGCCTGTTGAAGTTCTAGGCCAAAATACCATATTGTAACTGATATTCTACATGTACCTTCTTTTCTATATTAAACAATTTTAACTTTCCTAGAAATTTAATTCAGATCTTGGAATGTCTTCTATGGTTCCATATCTTTCCATTGACTACTCTTGTGGCTCAATCTAATTATGGAGCAGAAAGTTATGGTCCTTTGAAGTTGGATGGGTCTTAAAATTCACCATCCATTGTTTGTGCTGTAACTTTCTCATAAAAGCTTCGGTTAACGAATGGTTTACACCATTAGAAATCTCTCTCCAAGATCTTTTATTTGAACCACAAAAACATAATATTCCTTGGCACACTCTGCTCTCGTGGTTTTTGAGTAGCTAAAAACGTTGTTAAGGCCCTCAAAAATGCACTACAAAAAGATGATGTTCAAATGATATAAAACGTCGCAGAAAATTGTTGGTTTTCTGTTGTTGTTCACCCTTCAAACAACTTCGCGTGCACAAATTTCAACCTGTACACCCATATTTATCATGTGCAACAACAACACAACGTAAATTGTGCTTCATGCACTTTAAAACCATTGTTTATCACTCCTATATCGCGTCAATAACTTGCGCGCACTACTTTTGTGTCGCGCGCCAATATCCATCGCGCGTAGTTTTGGTTCTTGCACTATTACCAGTTGCACGCAGTTTTTGTATTGTGCGCTGAAATTCTGCACGCATTTCACTCTACGCGCTGCACCATGCCAGATTTTAGTATGCCCCCATCATGCACAAATACTCTGTGCACACCATTAACTAAATTGTTGTGCGACAACATTTACCTACATCGCGCACGCAGCAACCAAACTCCTCTGCATTGTGCCAATATTGTGCACACCACGCGCACCATTATTATTTTTCCGTGCGTCGCCAAAATTTAGTGCACACACCCGCACACCAATATTTTTTCACGCGGCGCCCAAAATTTAGTGCGCACACCCGCATAGCAACATTTTTTCACGCGGTGTCCAATTTTTAGTGCGTGCACCCACACACCACTATTTTTCTGCGCGGTACCAATTTTTTATCGCACGCACCCACACGCTAACATTTTTCTGTGCGGTGCTGAATTTTACCTATCACAAGATTTTAATTGTGCCACATACATTTTTAGTGCGCCAAACTATGCACATTCACCTTTATGCACATTGATTCCTCGTGAATTCCGCTGCAGAAATTGGGGATTTTTTTTTCCTAACTTTTTCCCAATTTCTACCATAGACATTTTGCAACTATGAAATTTCTTCAATTTCACCCCGATAACACCCATTCAACCTCTGTAATAACAAATCGTTGTGGATTGACATTTCTGGAACGAATTTGCCCAAAATCAATTCAGGAATTGAGAATTTTAATTATAAAACTCGCTCCAACTGTCATGGCTTCACTATGACTTCAAATTCGACCAATTCCAGGCTTGAATTTGCTAGAACAGATATTAAATCAAGAATATCTCACCACATGACCGAATTTCTCAATTTTCCCATGAATTTAACAACAAAAATTGGGGCTTTTTCCAAATTCCACACAATTGTTGTTACTTTTTACCATGAACGCTCTGTAACTCGAAATTTGGCCACTTCAAAATCAATCCTCTATGAAATTCCTCTTCAACTCAACTTTCTCGGCCCATCCAGGCTCAGTGTTGAAAATTGAAGCTCTGATACCATGTTGTAACATTCCCGACCATCCATGTCAAGCCACGCTACAACACATACTTTTTTTGAACTACATGCAATTAAAACATATACACATAGAGAATTCTTGCGGAAGCTTTATATATAAAAATGTAAACATACAAATACATATGTAAATGCATGGATTCATACTGTAATAAAAGTAAACATATACATGCAGCATATACAAGCAATACCCATAAATATACAAACAGTTATAAACACACATAAGATAAACCCATAAAATACACACATAAATATCAATGCAGCATGTAAATGTATCACACAATTGACACTTATCTTGGTAAGAATATCACCAACTGTGTGCAGACCTTCCACGATCCTCCCAGCCTTAGACCACAGTGCTCATCACTCTCAATAGTGGGTCACCCATGTGTTGGGACTAAACTCCACCCGGGTAAAGGGATTCCTAACCAGGCTAATGGTTCATAAACAACAAGAAAGACTCTGTCCCAAGTGCTCACTCAACTAATAACCTACAGTCCCTCATTCCCCACATGCCTATCCCACCCCAAGAAGTGTGCCCCTTCTCTACTCAACAGTCCTTCAGCTGTCCCACTCCCTTTTCAAGCTTCAGCAACAGGCCGGACAGGAAGTCTCTGAGCCCTGTAGTTGTAGTTTAGCACCTTTAGGAATTCAATTCCTAGAAACTCTCTCAACTAAAGAGAAATTTCTCATAGTCCTGACAACCCGCTTCTTCAATATCCCATGGGCCTGACAACCTACTTCTTCAGTCTAGCTCCTCGGCTAACCATCTAGACAAACAGGTATGGCTACAGATACAAGTTCAGGAACAGTGACAGGAAATATGGAGGATAATTGACTCAGTGAGTGAATGATCATTGAACAATGGTTGAATGTTGGCTAAATGATGGAAAAGATGGGAAAATGAACTAAGTCCCAACAATATGTATGCATGTGCCCAACTTGACACTTGTCATGTTGGGAGCTACTTTGGCCCACTTCTCCCCACATTTGGAACTTAGGATAAAATAATTATCCATACTTTATGATTAAGGAAATATTAATATAATATTCCTTTTGGCTTAAGCTCCCTATCTTAGCCCTTTTCCTTAACTTTTAGTCCCCTCCCTTTCCCTAACTAGTGGACTTTAGTCCCCAATCTCTTTTATCGTGGTCGTTATGTGCACAACGATGTATTTTATATTAATCATGAGACATATATACAAAAATAAGCGCATTGGCCTTTAACATCTAGGCTCCCCGACCTAATCCAAACATAAGCACCCTAGATTATAATAACTGGCTCACCAATCTATAAAACACAACATATACACAAAATATCCCTGGCCTCAATATCGTGCGCACTCAAATTGTTGTGTGCAGTATCCATGAATGTGCATACTTCATAATTTTACTACGCAGTACAAGCGCGCACTATGCCATGAAAGGTGCATACAAAAATGATATCAAACAGTTCACCAGCTTAAGTACATTTTCATTTACATTACAATTGGGTTCGGCCTAGGGATATTACAATGATTCTAAGTGGCATGCAATAAGGAAGGGTCCTTATTCCTTAGAGGCCCTTAGTCTCCCACAATATCACCTGACAGATTAGATATTATGATATTGATTGTTATCGCTGACTTGTTTCATTGATGGATGTCGGTTGACGATAGCTTTCCAACCAGACTTACGTTTGGAGTAAAGGGGTCACGCATGACAACTAGAGACATTTAGGGAGAGGTGTGGCAGCATCCCTATCACAGCCTACTAGCACTCTCGATGTGGCTCGAACTGTAGGTTAACAATTACTTAGTTCAAGAAGACCCGCGATGTCGTGAGGGAAGACTGTGATAGTCGCTGACAATGATTCTAAGGGGCGTGAAATAAGGCAAGGTCCTTATTCCTTAGAGGCCCTTAGTCTCCCACAAGATCACCTGATGGAGTATTGACTCCAGGGGTTTGACGTCTACCAAGTTCAATCAAGAGGCGAGTGGCACCCTTGGAGCACGTAGTGTGCCTTGAAGGGCATGTCGCGCAAATAAAACAGGAAAGAGGCGAGTGGCACCCTTGGAGCACATAGTGCGTCTTGAAGGGCATGTCATGCAAATAAAACAGAAAAGAGACGAGTGGCACCCTTGGAGCACGTAGTGCATCCTGAAGGGCACGTCGCGATTTTTGTTATGGTAAGTTCATCAACCTAGTGCCTAGAAAACTGTGCCTCCTTAGGACCTAGTCGGCCTTAAAATGAAATATGTGATAAGTAAAGTTTAATAAAAAAAAAATCCCTTAAGAACTGTAGCCAAGCCTAGTGAATCGAAAACCGAGGTATGAGTAGAACCTTTGAACAAAATAAAAAATAAAAACTAATTAGACCTGTAACAAGAAGGGGGTAAGAAATTCAAATTTTAATTATTAAAGTAAAAATTATAATGGAGGATTAAATGTATTAAAAGGGTAAATGGTTGTTTTTGTCTACACTTGCTAAATCTAATTTTTGGTTAAAAAGAAAAAGGTGGAAACTTAAAGAAAAAGGTGGAAACTTAAAGAAAAAGGGAAAACTTTGAAAAAAAGGGAAAAATTAAAGAAAAAGGAAAAGGTCTAACTTAGTAAGGAATCTAGCCTTTGGAATTTATGAACTCAACTAGGATTTAAGTAAGGCATAATTCATTTAAGAATTTTAAAGGAATAATAGGACATCGAGGAGTATTTTTAGGAACACTTTTAGGTGGGTGAGGAAAATAGGAAAATTTAATTAATAAATAAAATTGTTTTTCTGGTGCAACTAGGGGATCGAGCGACGTGTATGGGGGAGGTTTTCCTAATTAATTAAATGAAGAAGGAATATAATGAGGGTTTGGGAAAATAATCACTTGAAAACTCTATAAAAAGGATGGTGGAGGATGATTATGGATCACATCTGGCTTGCGTAACGTTATGCTGCCGAAATTTTATCTTGACTGAGTTTCTCTTGTGGGAGTTGGGATACCCAGCTCAGGTAACGAGTCATAGCTCGACCTTGCGAGGCGAGCTGGGAGCTAGCATTCTCTGGTATTGTGTGCATGGCCCCTTTGCGACTCGGGGGGCTCGGGGGGGAGAAGAGTACCCCTAGCGTTGGTTGGGAGGTACCAGTGAGGTCTCATCGGTCGGAAAGTGGGATCTGAATGGTGCGAACATGTGAGAAAACATCTATGGGATCATCAGGTTCGGATTCGGTACGTGTATTTAATTTTGTTATATTTCAATTAAAAATTTTATGTGTATGAGATTATAATGAAGATGAAGCAACCAATGCATTTCCAGTTGACGCCATTTTATTTGTTCATAGTAATGCTTTAAATCTAAGATTTTATTCAGTTTCAATTCCTATTGTGGTTTTATGATGTTGGTTGTAGTCGAGTTGGGCTCTTAACACTCATTTTTCTTTGTAACCCCTCCCTTCAGTAGCGATTTACAGTCAATATGTTGACCAATTACAGTGATTTGTTGAGCGATTTTTTAATCAATTTATAGTGTATTTGTTGAGCGATTTACAGTGCTTTGTTGAGTGAATTACAGTGATGTTGTTGAGCGATAGTTGCACCTATCTGATTTTTTCCTGCGTTTGTTTTATAATTCTTGTTGTATTGTGATTCGTTGATGGTTATGTAATGTTGGCTTTCATTAGGAATGAATGATTTAATTTGGGCTAGAACCTTAGCAGTGGATAGAAGGAGGGGGATTCAATCCTTGGATTGTGTTTCATTTTTATTTCCTGTAGGTGGTCTCCATTTTCTCACACTTTTAGAAATTATTGTTCCCATGATTTTACTCTGCTCCAAATTTAAAATATGCTCTGTTTATTGGTGGTGACAGTTTAAAAAAATAATGTGTGCACAGAATGTACAGTTGGTATGTGCATTAATTAATGATTTAGGCTTGATTATGGTCGGAACAGAAACTCTGAATTAATGCAGAATTCAAGGACAATCCTGACACCAGATAGAAATGAATCGCAATGATTGTCAGTATAATCACTTCCTCTGAGTTCATTGATTAAGTGAGTATTACGGTACAGGATCTAAGACCTACAGATGTCAGATCCAAAAACAAAAATCCAAGAAATGAATGTTAGATCCCAACCACAGTATTTTTGTTGTGTTCTTCTTGCGCGAACGTTTTCTCCAAGGCGTGAGCAAATTATCCACAGAACCGTAGTTGAATGTCCAAATAGAGAATTTATATTATACGTTGGAACATATAATCAAGTGTATCTTGTATTTAGGATTTCCATTTAGTAAGAA
Organism: Picea engelmannii; assembly: GCA_009831015.1. Classification (NCBI taxonomy): domain Eukaryota; kingdom Viridiplantae; phylum Streptophyta; class Pinopsida; order Pinales; family Pinaceae; genus Picea; species Picea engelmannii. Next base: position 18,550 of record ML843700.1, on the reverse strand, counting down.
TGAGATATCTCAAAAACACAATAAGAATGTGTTCTGTGTTGGACTGCGTTTTTCTTGCTTCCTGGAGTTATTACCTAAATTTCCTTGGTCGGATTGCGCACAGGCCCCAACCTTCCACCTATAATTCATGGAAACACATGGGGCAAGTATTTGTCTCATGCTCTCCCCCTTTTATGTGAATGCATTGTATTGATACCCCAGGTCAATTAATCCCACGTTTTTCTATTCTAGCAGAAAAATTTTAAAATAGTAAATCGTGAATGGCCCAGGGTGGATTAGGTGGCGTTTTAATCGATGTAATTGTTCTGAATAGTACGTTTGTTTTTACCCATATAATGACAGTGATTTTTATGAACAACGATTGTTTTTGGACAACGATTTTTATGGATAACGATTTTTTTCTTACCTATAAAAATGATATTTTTTTTAATCGGTTGATTCCTTTCCTACCTATATTCTAATTTATGTAATTTTAATTTATCAAATTTTTCTATTTATCTTGGTTTTATACTTGTTGTGTTGAACGGTTTAAGTAAAATGACAAATCTAGAGTAAGAAAAAGTTGTCCCACTTTACAGATCGAAGAAACGAAATCTATTTTATATTTTATTTTATGTTTTTGTTGAAACGTGTGTGTATCTTATGAATTGAAGATGAAGAAATTGATATATCAAGTTATCTGTAAGGACATTGATTTTTTTTAACTGGCGGACAATGTGTGGCAGGGAATAAATTGAAAGCTATAAATAAAAAGAAAAAGACTGACAGAGATTGTGTTGCAGCAAATATTTTTGACAGCGATTTTAAACTGACAAAGATTGTGTGGCAGTGCTTAATTGACAACGATTTTATTTGACAGAGGTTCTTTGGCAGCAGTTTTAATCAATAGTGAACTTGTTTAGCTATTTATTCGCTTTTACCAGATCCTTTTTAGATGGGACATAATATTGGTAGCTTCTTGGGTTGGGTAAGATACTTTATTATAGTTGGGATTTGTTGAATAGCCCAGTAAACTTTTTAATTAAGGATTGTGTTGACTAATTAATAATGTTTATTATTTATGTTACTGATTTAAAAATGCTTAATTGTTTATGTTAGGGATTTAATGATATTTATTGTTTACGTTAGTGATCTAATAATGTTTATCTGTTTATGTTAGTGATTCAACATCGTTTAATTGTTTTATGTTAGCAATTAAATCAAGCTCTATCTAGATGTAGGAAGTTAATAGCGTATGATGAAAAAGTTTGATGGAGGATAAACTCTTGATTGCAGAAGATAGATGGTTGTATTACAAGTTGTGGTTTCTTAATTCTTTATTTTAATCTTCCTAGTTGAATAACCGTAGTTATGGTTTACATTGACATGATTTCCCAAAATCCCCCGGAAGGTACATCCCTTCTTACGACTCGGATTTTATTTTAATGAATGATTGAATTGATGGCGCGCCTCGAATTTAAATAGAATTTTTCCTCAAGTTGTTGATTGCTAGATAGATTGTGTATGTGAGATATCTTACGTGGTTGTAATTTAAATATCGATTGAAGTAATGTCTAAATATTGTATTGTCTGGTGGTGCGTCATGCAAATGATTGAATCAATTATTTCTATTATTGCTCGCATTGAAGGGTCATGTCATGTGTGTCACTGATGTTGGTTGTGTTGGGTTGGTCTGATGATTGTCCTTAGTTTAGTAGGCTTGTCTTTCTTATGATGGGCGGGATGTATACACCTCCTTGTTCCTCGGAACAGTCGCCAGCCTTCAGACCTTAAATGGTCAAAATCAATGGGAACCTAGGCTTGAGCGTTACTTATGTGTCCTGGAGGTCCTAACCTTGCAGGTTAGGATGGGCGGGTTGTCATTTTTATTTTCGATTGATTGATTGTCATTTATTGCTTCTAGTTGTTGATGTGTTAGTATGCTAGGTCGTTATGTTTTCTGTTGCCTTAATTGCGTATGTTGTGTTCGTCATCGAGTTGTGATGATTGACTGTTTGTCGTTGTTATTTCCTGCATTAAAAAAAAAAAATACATATTTCTCTGGTTATGCATTGCATGTTGTCATAACAACGGGGGTCCTTACATATGGTATCATAGTCGGTACGACCCACGTCTTGGGATCACTACGGATTCCATTATTTGATTACTTGATTATAAAATGTCGCTAATTAAAATTTATTGTATTCATGCTGGTAATCATGGTTAGAGGATGTCGCAGAGGCAGACGACGGAGTAATAGGGGAGGAGGCACGATGCCCCTAGTAGAATCCATGCCTGAGGGGTCTAACCCCCAGGGAGACGAACAGGTTTTCGAGCAGGAATAGGTAGTTTTGGGTGATGTGGTTGGGTTGATGAGGTCCTTTAAGAGGATGTCTGAGGCATTGATCAACCGTTTGGATAGAGATGAGGCCAGGGCACCGAAACCTCTTGATGGTCCACCGCACACTCTGATCGATACTGGTAGCATTCACCGAGAACTCAAGAAGTTCAAGTTTCCCAAGTTCTTTAGTGCCCCAGACGACGCAGTCGTCGAGGCATGGTTGGAGTATATGGAGATTTTCTTTTCACTTCGTGGCTATACCTCCAACATGAAGGCCCACATGGTGGTCTTTCAACTGAAGGGGAGCACTCTTTTATGGTGGAAGACGCTCCTGCCGCAAATGAACATGGAAGTCGAAGATGTGTCACGGGAACTGTTCAAGAAACGGTTCCAAGAGAGGTATCTATCTGAGGAATTCATTTAGTGACAACTCAATGAGTTCAATGCCTTGTGACAGGGCGTTTGTACGGTGCTCGAGTACTAGGGTCGCTTCATGGAGCTTCTTCGGTATGCTCCGCACCTGAATATCAAGAAACTTAAGGTCAACAAATTCGTGTTCATCCTTAATGTCATCATTCATGAAAAAGTGAGGATTTTTATGCCTCAAACCTTGCACGATGTTGTTCAGAAGGCCCTCATAGAAAAGGAGGAGCTTATCACTGGGGGTCAGAGTAGGACTCCAGCGAGACTAGCAGGACAAGTGTCATCTGTTGCACAGTAGCATCAGACACCAGCTAGACATTCACCAAGATATTGTGGCTTCCAGAGAGGATCCACTTTCACTACACCTCGGTGACTAGTGCCTTAGCAGCGGACTCCTTACCGAGGACCACAGCACCATCACCAGCGTTGACTGCATCAACAACAGTTTAGGCATGTTCAGCAAAACAGACTAGGGTTCCATGCCGATGGGTCGTTGGCTTCTACTTCGGGTACCAGGAGTATTTGACCAAAGAAAGGATGTTGTACATGTGGGGAGCCACATTACCATCATGACTACCCAGTGGAGAGGACCAGAGCATCTGGATCAGCCGGACCCAGTATCGTGGGAGATTTGGGAAAGGCCCATCGGATTCATGTGGCGATGAATAAACGCCAGGCAGAGCACCAATCAACTGTGATCGAGATGTCAGGTACCATCATTAACCAGACCCTTAGTATTTTGATATATCCAGGTGCTACAGAGAGTTTTATTTATAATGCAGCTATAAAAAGAATTAAGGTAAAGGTAGTCAAACAGGACGAGTTTATCTTTGTATAAATGGCTTCGGGAGACAAACAAAATATTGGAGGGAAGATTACGGGCTGTAGCCTTAACCTGGGAGAGTTTGTCACAAGGGCCAACCTATACATCATGATATTAGGGTCTTCTGACATCGTGATCAGTATGGACTGGTTGGAATCACATGAGGCAATACTCAACTGTAAGACGAAATGGTTGATTTTGGTCAATGACGAGGGATAGAGATAAGCGATTGTAGGTCAAAACTAGGGAGTCTTCCTAAGGTTCATATCTTCCTTGCAGCTACGGAAGAACATGCGCAAGGGATGTAAGCTTTATGTGATCCTTGTGTTAAATGAGAAGGGAGTAGTAGAAGGTCTAGAAAACCTTCCAGTGGTGTGAGAGTTTGAGGATGTCTTCCCTGAGGAGTTACCTATGATGCCTCCAGAGAGGGGATTGGAATTTACCATCTAACTAAAACCAGGAACTAAACCGATAGAAAGAATGCCTTATCAGATGTCGACCCCAGAGTTACAGGAGTTGAGAATGCAACTGAAGGAGTTGTTGGACTTAGGAATTATATGTCTGAGTGTGTCATCATGGGGTGCGCCTGTTATTATAATACGGAATAAGGATGGTTCGTGGAGACTCTACATTGAATATCGTCAATTGAACAAGGAAAAGATCAAGAATTAGTATATGTTTCCAAGGATTGATGATCTGTTTGATCAGATGAAAGGCACGATGGTGTTTTCAAAGATCGAATTGAGATCAGGGTATCACCAGTTACGGATCAAGGAGGACGACATCCCTAAGACCAATTTTAAGACGAGGTTTGGAAATTATGAGTTTACTATTTTACTGTTTGGACTGACAAAACCCCCAGGGGTATTTATGAGTTTGATGAACGGGGTGTTCCACGAATACTAGGACAAGTTCGTCTAAGTATTCATTGATGATATTTTGATTTAGTCTCGGATGATGGAGGAGCATGACGAGCACTTGCGCATGGTACTACAGTGTCTATGAGAGAACAAATTGTATGTGAAGTTGTCTAAATGCTCGTTTTATCAATCGAAGATTCATTACTTAAGTCATGTCATCTCCGGCGAAGGTATCATTGTGGATCCAGCAAAGGTCAAGGCTATTATGGAATGGCCTGCACCGACAAATGTCCCAGAAGTGTGTAGTTTCATGGGTTTAGCAGGATACTATCAACGGTTCGTCAAGGGTTTTTTGAAGATATCAAATCTGATTATGGAATTTAAAAACAAGAATAAGAATTTTGTTTAGACCGAGAAATGCGTTGAAGCCTTTCAGAGGCTCAAGGAGTTGTTGATGACAACATCGATACTAAAGGTCCCAGGCATGGATGCGGAATTATTGGTATGCACTAACACATCCAAAGAAGGCTTAGGTGGAGTCTTGATTCAAGGTGGTCGAGTGATCACTTACATCTCAAGAACGTTGAGAAGGCATGAGGAGAACTATGCGATGCACGATTTGGATTTGTTAGCCATTGTTTATGCCTTGAAAGTTTGGAGAAACTACCTTATTGGATGAAAATTTGAACTAAAAATGGACCATTGTGCTCTACAACACATCTTTACGCAAAGTGACTTGAACATGCGACAATGACGTTGGTCGGAATTTCTTAGCGAGTACGATTTCAAGATTACTTACATAAAAGGAACAGTAAATAGAGTGGCAGATGCGTTGAGTCAGAGACCACGCATATTTTCGGTGATGCCTCTTCAGATGAATCTGTGTGAAAATATTCTAACTTTGCAGCACGACGATGACTGGTACAAAGAGGTCAAGGATTGTATCGAACAAAACACAATGATGGTACCAAAATTTGAAGGATTTACGTTGGACAATGACGGATTATTGAGATTTAAAAATCAAATTTACGTACCGCCCAACGATGAGTTGAGGAGTTTGATCCTAAATGAGGCTCATAGAGCAGTATACATGGCTCACCTAGGAGTCATGAAGATGAGGGCATACCTTAAACCCTTATTCTTCTGGAAAGGAATGAAGGTAGACATAGTCAACTACGTGGCAAGATGTCTAGAATGTCAGTCGATGAAGGTTGAACATAGACATAAGGCATGATTACTACAACCACACGCTATCCCAGAATCGAAATGGGAGGTCATTGCGTTGGATTTCATTGTTGGATTGCCACTGATGGCAAGGAGACACAACTCAATTTTTGTGGTAGTCAACACTCTAACGAAGAGTGATCATTTTATTCTTGTGTGTACGATGTATCAGGCACCTGACATAGCTAGAGTTTTCATTAGTGATATTGTGAGGCTACATGACATGCCTAAGAGGATTATATCTGATAGAGGATCGATGTTTACAGGACGATTTTGCACTAGTTTCCAAGAGGCCTTGGGAACCCAACTTAACTTTAGTATCGCATATCACTCGGAGACAGATGGGAAGACTGAGCGAACGAACCAAATATTGGAGGATATGTTACGTATGTACGTCATGGACCAACAGAAGCATTGGGAAGAATTATTTCCACTCGTATAATTTTCATATAACAATAGTTATCAAAGAACCATTAAGATGGTTCCTTTCAAGTTTATTTACAAGAGACCGTGTCGGATGCCCTTGAGATGGGATCAGATTGAGGATAGGGTCTTGGTGGGGCCAAAAGCAATCCAAGAAATGGAATATCAAATGAAAAATATAAGACAAAGGATCAAGAATCCACAGGATCGGTAGAAGAGTTATGTCGATGTGCATCATGTCGACCGTAATTATGAAGTTGGTGATCGAGTCTTCTTGCGGGTGAAGCCGCATAAGATTTCGATCAAATTTGGAAAGGGTGCTAAAATCTCTCCTAGGTTCATGGAACCCTTCGAGATTGTGGAAAGGAAGGGGCTTGTGGCCTATTAACTAGCCTTACCTGATTCTTTGAGGTGTATGCATGATGTTTTTCACATATTTGTTTTAAGACATTATGTTAGTGATCCTACACATGTTATTGACATGAGTTCCTTGTAGGTATCGGACGAGGGTGCGCTCACGGCGGAGCCAATCTGCATCATGGACCATTGCATTCGACAGCTATGGTGTCGAATAGTAGATCGGGTCAAGGTCCAGTGGGACAACTATAGTCCACACTTGGCGACCTGGGAGGATGCATGTGATATGCATTAGCAGATTCCATTTTTGTTTGATAGCTATACATATGATACCCTGATACACTTTATTACGGCACCTACATACTGTGAAACTTCAGGACAAAGTTTAAAACAAGAGGGGTTGTATCTAACATCCCGCTCTTGCACACACTAAGAGAACTTAATCTTTGAGGACACTTGTGTGCAAGTGATCTGGGTCATTATACTATTGGTTGTTTTGATTATGATTATGAGATATTGTGGATTTGATGATATGTTATTTTGTTGTATTTACATAGACATGTGCTATTGACTGGGTTCTCCTGAGTGTGTAGGATTCTGGACATTAGAGGATGTCGAGGCATCGATGAAAACCCTTGGACTCTGGATCGAGTCAGGGAGTGGACTGTTAGGGTTTGAATTTTGTTGATGTGACATATGTACATATGATTAGATATTATGATGTTGATTGTTATCACTGACTTGTTTCATTGATGGATGCAAGTTGACGATAGCTTTCCGACCAGACTCACATTTGGAGTAAAGGGGTCATGCATGACAACCAGAGACATTGAGGGAGAGGTGTGGCAGCATCCCTGCCACAACCTACTAGCACTCCTGTCGTGGCTCAAACTATAGGTTAACGATTACCTAGTTCACGAAGACCAACGATGTCGTGAGGGAATATTGTGACAGTCAATCATGATGATTCTAAGGGGCGTGAAATAAGGCAGGGTCCTTATTCCTTAGAGGCCCTTAGTCTCCCACAAGATCACCTAACGGAGTATTGACTCCAGGGGTTTGACGTGTACCAAGTTCAGTCAAGAGGTGAGTGGCACCCTTGGAGCACGTAGTGCGTCTTGAAGGGAACGTTGCGCAAATAAAACAGGAAAGGGGAGAGTGGCACCCTTGGAGCACGTAGTGCATCCTGAAGGGCACGTCGCGATTTTTTTTATGGTAAGTTAATAAATATAGTGCCTAGAAAAATATGCCTCCTTAGGACCTGGTCTACCTTAAAATGAAAGATGTGATATGTAAAGTTTAATAACAGATGTTTCCCTTAAGAACTGTCGCCAAGCTTAGTGAATCAAAAACCTTGGTCTGAGTAGAACCTTTGAACAAAAAAAAAAAAACTAATTAGACCTATAACAAGAAGGGGGGTAAGAAATTCAAACTTTAATTATTAAAGTAAAAATTATAATGGAGGATTAAATGTATTAAAAGGGTAAATGGTTGTTTTTGTCTACACTTGCTAAATCTGATTTCTGGTTAAAAATAAAAAGGGGGAAACTTAAAGAAAAAGGGAAATGTCTAACTTAGTAAGGAATCTAGCCTTTGGAACTTTATATTTATGAACTCAACTAGGATTTAAGTAAGGTGCAAGTCATTTAAGAATTGAAAGGGAATAATCGGACACTGAGGAGCATTTTTAGGAACGCTTTTAGGTGGGTGAGGAAAATAGGCAAATTTAATTAATAAATAAAATTGATTTTCTGGTGCAACTAGGGGATCCGGTGACATGTGTACAGGAGAGGCTTTTCCTAATTAAATAAATGAAAAATGAATCTAGTGAGGGTTTGGGAAACTAATCACTTGGAAACTCTATAAAATTAATTGTAGAGGAGGATTATGGATCACATCTGAATTATGTAACGCTACGCTGCCGAACTTTTATCTTGACTGAGTTTCTCTTGTGGAAATTGGGATACCCAGCTCAGGTAATGAGTGGTAGCTCAACCTTGTGAGGTGAGATGGGAGCTACCATTCTTTGGTATTGTGTGTGTGGCCCATTTGCAGCTCGGGGGGCTCAGCAGGAAGAAGAATACCCCTAGTGTTGACTGGGAAGTATCGGTGAGGTATCATCGGTTGACAAGCAGGATCTGGATGCAGTGAACGTGCAAGACAACGTCTATGGGATCATCGTCTTTGGATTCAGTACACGTATTTATTTTTTTTTATATTTCAGTTAAAATTTTCATGTGTATGAGATTATAATGACGATCAAGCAACCAATGCATTTCCAGTTGACATTATTTTATCTGTTCATAGTAATGCTTTAAATCTAAGCTTTTATTCAGTTTCAATTCCTATTGTGGTTTTAGGATGCTGGTTGTAGTTGATCTGGGCTCTTAACACTCATTTTTCTTTGTAACCCCTCCCTTCAGTAGCGATTGATAGTCATTATGTTGATCGATTATAGTGATTTGTTGAGAGATTTGTTGATCAATTTACAGTGTATTTGTTGAGCGATTTACGGTGCTTTTTTGAGCGAATTACAGTGATGTTGTTGAGCGATAGTTGCACCTGTATGATTTATGCCTGCTTTTGTTTTATAATCCTTTTTGTATTGTGATTCATTGTTGGTTGTGTATTGTTGGATTTCATTTAGAATGCATGCTTTAATTTCGGCTAGAACCTGAGTAGTGGATAGTTGGAGGGGGATTCATTCCTTGGACTGTGTTTCATTTTTCTTTCCTGTAGGTGGTCTCCATTTTCTCACACTTTTAGAAATTCTTGTTCCTGTGATTTTACTCCGCTCCAAATTTAAAATATACTCTGTTTACTGGTGGTGACAGTTTAAAAGAAAAAAATGTGTGCACAGAATGTACAATTTTTATATGCAATAATTAACGATTGAGGCATGATTATGGTCATAACAGAAACTCTGAATTAATGCAGAATTCAAGGAAAATCCTGACACCAGATAAAAATGAATTGCAATAATTGTTGGTATAATCACTTCCTATAAGTTCATTGGTTAAGTGAGAATTACAGTATAGGATCCGAGACCTACGGATCTTAGATCCAAAAACAAAAATCCAAGAAAATAATGTTAGATCCCAACCACAGTCTTTTTGTTGTGTTATTCCTACACGAACGTTTTCTCCAAGGCGTGAGCAAATTATCTCCAGAATCGCAATTGAATGTCCAAATAGAGAATTTATATTCTGTGTTGGAACATATAATCAAGCGTATCTTTTAATTAGGATTTCCATTCAGTAAGAATGAGATATCTCAAAAACACAGTAAGAATGTGTTCTGTGTTGGACTGTGTTTTGCTTGCTTGTTGGAGTTATTACATAAATTTCCTTGGTTGGATCGCGCACAGGCCCCAACCTTCCACCTATAATTCATGCAGACGCATGGGGAAAGTATTTGCCAAATGCGCTCCCCCTTTTATGTGAATTCATTGACGGATTGGCTACATTGATACCCCAAGTCAACTAATCCTGTGTTTTTCTATTCTAGCAGAAAAAATTTTAAATAGTAAATCGTGAATGGCCCGGAGTGGATTAGGTGGTGTTTTAATCGATGTAATTGTTCTGAATAGTGTGTTTTTTTTTGCCGATAGACTGACAATGATTTTTATGGACAATGATTTTTTTTGGACAACGATTTTTTTCTTACCTATAAAAACGATATTTTTTTAATGATATTTTTTTTAATCGGTTGATTCCTTGCCTGCCTATATTTTAATTTTTGTAATTTTTCTATTTATCTTGCTTTTGTACATGTGGTGTTGAACTGTTTAAGTAAAATGACAAATCTAGAGTAAGAAAAAGTTGTCCCACTTTACAGTTCGGAGAAACGAATATGTTTTATATTTTATTTTATGTTTTTCTTGAAAGGTTTGTGTATCTTGTGAATTGAATATGAAGAAAATGCTATATCAAGTTATCTGTAAGGGCATCGATTTTTTTAAATGACAAACAATGTGTGGCAGCGAAGAAATTGAAAATTATAAATAAAAAGAAAAGGACTAACAGAGACTGTGTTGCAGCGAATATTTTTGACAACGATTTTAAACTGATAGAGATTATGTGGCCGCACTTAATTGACAATGCTTTTATTTGATAGAGGTGCTTTGGCAGTAGTTCTAATCAGTAGTGAATTTGTTTAGGTATTTATTCGCTTTTTCCAGATCCATTTAGGATGGGACATAACATTGGTAGCTGTGTGGGTTGGGTAGGATAATTTATTATAGTTGGGATTTGTTGAATAGCCTAGTAAACTTTTTAATTAAGGACTGTGTTAACTAATTCATAATGTTTATTGTTTATGTTAGTGATTTAAAAATGTTTAATTGTTTATGTTAGGGATTTAATGATATTTGTTGTTTATGTTAGTGATCTAATAATGTTTATCTATTTTTGTTAGTGATTCAATAGCGTTTAATTGTTTTATGTTAGTGATTAAATCAAGGTCTATCTAGATGTAGGAAGTTAATGGCGTATGATGAAAAAGTTTGATGGAGGGTAAACTCTTAATTGCAGAAGATAGATGGTTGTATTACAAGTTATGGTTTTTCAATTCTTTATTTTAATCTCCCTAGTTGAATAACCGTAGTTATGGTTTGAATTGACATGATTTCCCAAAATCCCCCGGAAGGTACATCCCTTCTTACGACTCAAATTTTATTTTAATGAATGATTGATTTGATGGCGTGCCTAGAATTTAAATAGAATTGTGCCTCAAGTTGGTTATTGCTAGATAGATTGTGTATGTCATATATCTTGCGCGCTTGTAATTTAAAGGTCGATTGAAGTAATGTCTGAATGTTGGATTGTCTGGTGGTGCGTCATGCAAATGATTGAATCAATGATTGTTATTCTTTCTCGCATTGAAGGGTCATGTCACGTGTGTCGTTTATGATGGTTGCGTTGGGTTGGTCTGATGATTGTCCTTAGCATAGTAGGCTTGTCTTGCTTGTGATGGGCGGGATGTAGACACCTCCTTGTTCCTTAGAATAGTCATCAATCTTGAGAACTTAAATGGTCAAAAATGATGGGAACCTAGGCTTGAGCATTGCTTATGTGTCCTGGAGGTCCTAATCTTGTAGGGTAGGATGGACGGGTAGTCGTTTTTATTTTCGACTGATTTATTGTCATTTATTGCTTCCAGTTGTTGATGTCCTAGTATGTTAGGTCGTTATGTTTGTCTGTTGCCTGAATTATGTACGTTGTGTTCATGGTCAAGTTTTGACGACTGACTTTTGTCGTTGTTACTTCCTGCATTTAAAAAAAAATTGCATATTTCCCTAGTTATGTGTCGCATGTTGTCGTAACGACGGGGGTCCTTAAAAAATTATGTAAGGAGATGGAGAAAAGAAAAGGATGAAGCTTCATCCTGCCAAGTGGGGCAATATTCTACAGAAGGGGATCTAAATAGTCAAGAAGGGGATTTGAATAGAAAACAAGAGTTGAATCCTCATATATGAGAAAATGACAATACAATAGTGGAACCCAACATGTAGGAAGGTGAAATGCGCAGTCAACCAAATGTACTAAAATAATGGAATTTTTTCCTTTTCTTTTGTATAAGTAAGAGAAATTTAATGGAGAGGAGGATTTTTTATTCTACAAATTTGTAAAGTCATTAAGAAAATAAATGAATGAGAAGCCATTGTTGGCCATGCTATTTCAGAGACAAACTTCAATTTTGAAGCTTATTATCTGTAGAACGTTTTCTACTAGTTTATTGAATTTTGGAATGGTTAATCACTTTCTTTTATAGTGTCTAATTTTCTCATGTATGAGAAATTTGTCTTATTTTATTTTTCTTAGAAATTATTGTCTATATCCATAAGCATAGCACTATAGTTAGTTGCACATTTTCAAAATTCTATGTTATGCAACTAGTTATTTAGATTTTTGCTTTTATTTCCCTAGTAACTTTCTTGCTAAAGATACAGAGTAGTGTTAAATTTTGGTGTTATGTTTATCTCCTTAGTTTTGCTAGTTCAACCTAGGAATTATCCTACATTTTGTATATTAGAATAGTTTCATTTCATTTATTGCATCACAAAAAAACCTAAACAATGGACAGAGTTGAAACTAGTGAACCCCTCAAAACCAGTAAAAGGTTGGTAGGCCACAATTTGGATGGATTTCCTATTTTAAATGGTGTAAGGTATAATTGGGACATTTAATTGGAGAGAACCCCTATTGATTTTATAGGGCCATTCAGCCCTAATAACATAATCCTTTAGTGGTAATGCCCCTATTTTGTTTATTGCTAAAGTCTTCACCCCCAAACTTTTTTTTATTTATTAAAACATTAGTTTGAGTCTTAGTAGAGGTGATTAGATAACCATCATTGAAATTATTTTTGGTGGGAATCATTAGATGATCTCCATTGAAATTAATTTCAATGTAGTTTGTCAAATGGTATTTGTTTAAAATATACTATTAATGAAGGTCCTTTGGTGACCATTATATAAGCAGGTTTTAATGAAAAACACCTAATGATTGTCATGTTTTTACTTTTAATAGTTAGCCTCAAGATCCTACCATAACATGGCCACCATTAAACCCCAAAAATGGTGTAATGTATCTCATATATCAATGATCATATCATAGGTACAATCATAAATGCATCAAATCATATCAACCACTTAAAAACCAATGATCATGTTAGTGGTACTAGCTTCAAATTAGTCAAACAACTTCATATATAACTTCATCTAATACATCTAGCTTTGATACTAATGATCTAACCTTGGATGGGATGTATCACCCAATAAGCAAAACTCCTTCATTATTAGGAAAACAATAAAATTGGTGACTTATGTCACAATATATATAGTATCATATATACAATCCATTATGTATTATATGGATTACTTTAGATTTAATCATTGCAGTATACAAGAGTAACATACAAACAACATAACCTAAATATTGCAATCCAATACAAGCAAGAGATTTGGATCAAATGTATAATTCTATCTCTATTGCAAATAGAATACATTAGAAGAAAATATTGAAGCCATGTGTTTAGATCATTGTATCTCAAGCTATACTAAAACTATGTCAATATCGATCCCACGAATACATATTAATACAAAATTGTGATTGTAGTTGATCCAAGTGGATATCGGTGGCCACCCACCTTTTCCAACTGGCTCAAAATAGTTTTCTGGCAATTTTGGTAATTTACTATTTTTAGCAGTTTTTTCGGGTCCCAAACTTCTAGGGATATTTTGAGGCCCTAAGCGACGTTTTTTGGGAAATGGGAAGCAACATGGAACTTCCTTCAATGTTTCTCATATCAAAAGTTTTACTCCTCAGATATATCTTTCTAACAGTGTATCGAGCACCCCAAAAAGAGATTGTATGCAAAAGTTACGCCCCCGAGAAGTTGATGTATCAACTACCTCCATCGAGGCCCGCGAACCTTTTGGATTTTCATCTTTCAGGGTTAGGGTTTAGAATTTTAATTATGTTAAAAAGGCCCTTAGAGCCTCATTGTAATAATCATTTTCTTATGGATGCGAGTAGCCGTCACATCTCTTCTCAGAGATAAGTTGCCACCATTCTAGTGAGTCTTGCACTCTGTATTTAACAGTCTTTGTACATTTTCGCTCATTAATAGAAACTCGTGTATTACTATATCTCTGTGTTTATGGTTGCATCTATGATACATTTCTGTTATACTATTGAATATTCGAGATATCTCTTTGCATTTCTTTATTGTATCTTCGCTCTCATTTTGTGTCGAAAATAATCTGTATCAATGGTATCAGAGAAAGTTTCTCTTGATCGTTTTTTTTCAGTGCATGTCCCCGATGAGGTCCGAGTATAGAAAGTTGGGTCTTGATCTTGTCTCTCTTGAAGACAAACTCTCTCACACACCCAAGAAATCCTCCATGGCGAAAGAAAAAAAAATGGTGGAGCGGACAATCCTATCAATTTGTTGCTTGAGCAAGCTCTCATGCGACAGAGGGACGAAATGATGGAGAATTTTTCTCACATCCTTCAATGCCCGCCGATAGAAACATGTGCATATTCATCAAAAAACCACTTTAGAGGCATATCTCCTTTCAAGGTACAAGTTAATTTTTATATTCATGTATTTGAAGGACAGATAGATGCAGAAGCCCTAGACAAATGGTTAAACCTGCTAGAAGGTTATTTCTCTGTTCATGATTTTTCCGACAGAGAAAATACCACCTTCGTACTCCTTAAATATCTCCCCCATGTCATACATTGGTGGGAAACTTACTAGGACCAGAGTTCCACAGAGGAGTCTGGAATATATGGGGTCAATCCCACTTGGGATTTTTTTTTTGGATGCGGTAAATGAGCAATATTACCCTGTTGGCAACTATGAGGACCAATACATGAGATGGACCACACTGCGGCAAGAGAGGAGCCAAGAAGTTCTGGATTTCACCAATACCTTCCATAACTTGTGCACCAAGATGGGTATCAAAGACTCTGAGTGGAATCTGGTTCTGAAATACCACGAGGCTCTACACAGATATATCCAAACTAAAATGGATTTTCGAGACATCTCATCACTCAATTTTTCTTATCGATATGTTGTTAAAATCGAGCAGAAGTTTAAACACCAAAAAAAACATGATTTCAGATCTGCAAATCTGAAACAACCAACATATGAGAAAGAAGGCCCTAACAAATAGCTTCCTGAAAACCATTCTAAGTCACAGGAAAAGAAGGGTCATGGAGAAGAAATAAGGACACCGTAAAATGGTGTAATTTCCACAAAATCCCCTGGAACAACATCGAGGAATGTCTCTCAAAATAGTCATTGGTGGTTGAGATCAAATACAATGAGTCGAAGCTAGATTCAGAATCTAATTCTGAAAATATTGGTAAAAAACAGATCTTCGACGTAGACCCCACTGTTATTGTCGCGACCGCAGTAATTCAACCAGAAGAACCAAAAGATCCTGAAGAGGGGGAGTTCCTTTTTCATTCATAGATGTGGGTGAAGGGGACCCCATTGCATTTTATTGGTGATAGCAGAAGAGATAAGAACCTCATCTCAGCATAGGTCATCAAACAATTGGGATTTTCGACAACACCACACCCGTAACCATACAACATTGGGTGGCTTCGCCAAGGACGAGATATTCATGTCACCCAGCAGTGTCGATTGTCATACGGCATCCAGCCCTCCAAGGATGAGGTATTATGTGATGTTTCCCCACTGGATGTATGTGATGTTCTCTTGGGCCAACCATATATGTGGAGATGCCATGTTGTTTATGAGTCTCAACCCCGCAGTGTCATTGTTTCTCTAGCGGGTCATCTCTACATAATACCAGAGGTAGTTCCGGCTATTGTTCCACCTAAACAGTGTCGCAAGGTAGTATCTCATACTGCAAAATTCATCTTCTTCACAATCTATTCAAAAGGGGAATAGAAGGACATTGCAACCACGACAGCCTTGCCCCAAGCACCTTCTATCCAAAAGAAGCAGGTCGAAAAGGTTGTAGAAAAGCGCAAAGATTCCTTCTGCACACTGTCCTCTCATGTAGCTCGACTTGTTGAACAACCTCAACCTCAATAGGGTCATGACAGACTTCCACAAACTGAGCAGTGCGACGTCTCCAACAAGGCAAGCAGTTCACCAAGATTCAGATTCAACAAACGTTTTTTCCTCTTCCTCGGGCACTCAACGCAATGGAGACCATTTCTTCCTGAGGGAGGATTGATCCAGGTGGATATCAGTGGCCACCCACCTTTTCCAACTGGCTCAAAACATTTTTCTGACAATTTTGGTAATTTACTATTTTTAGCAGTTTTTTCGGGTCCCAAAGTTCCGGGGCTATTTTGAGGCCCTAAATGACGTTTTTTTGGAAAATGGAGAGCAACATGATTCTTCCTTCAATGTTGCTCATATCAAAATTTGTATTCCTTCGATAGATATTTCTAACGGTGTATCAAGCGCCCCAAACGAATATCGTATGCAAACGTTACGCCCTCTGGAATTTGATGTATCAACTACCTCCATTGGGGTCTGCAAACCTTTTGGATTTTCATCTTCCGGGGTTAGGGTTTTGGATTTTCCTTATGTTAAAAAGGCCCTTAGAACCTCATTGTAATAATCATATTCTTACAGATGTGAGTAGCCGTCACATCTCTTCTCGGAGATAAGTTGCCACCATTCTAGCGAGTCTTTCACTCTGTATTTTACAGTCTTTGTACATTTTTGCTCATTAACAGAGCTTGTGTATTATTGTATCTTTGTGTTTATGGTTGCATATATTATACATTTATGTTATACTATTGAATATCTGAGATATCTCTTTTCATTTATTTATTATATCTCCTCTCTCATTTCGTGCCGAAAATAATCCAGATCAGTAATGTACATTACATTATTCTTTATATCCTCCTTGCTATTCATTTTAATGAATGGAGTTACATATTTATATAGCAGAGAGTGCAAGTTTGTCATTAATGCAATGGTTTCCAAGTCAATAATGGAAACTCCCATATTTGATTAATACCCATCAAAGAATATGGTATTTAGCATGTAGGTCATCAAGATCAATAGCCTTGATGGGTTCTTTGACCTATAAACTATGAGATCCCATTGATTATGGAAAATAATTTGGAGCTCAATTCATACAGTTTTAGGAGCATTGTCAATCAATCAAAAATTCCATGTGGTTGTATAATTATTGACATATGAATCCTGACATGTTTATTATCTAACAAGTGTCATGATTTTGAGGAGTGTGATAGAGAACAAAGGACTCATCTAGTCATAACCAATGATGTCTCATGGTTGTTTCCATCAGCGCTCACATTGATACATATGGGAACAAAGGAAATAGGGAATAATAGAAGGGAAAAACTCCTTTTTAACATTATTTCCACAAAGATTCTCTATATCCCACCCACAAATATTCTCTATATCCCATCCCATCTCATTGTCTAACATTTCAAACTAAATTTCCACCAAACTAAATTTCCACCAAAATAATAATAAGCACGCTTAAGTAATTAGTTAAGAAACTGATTTCATAGGAGCATTGGGTTTTGTTCTAGGAAGGTTCATTTTAAAAATATTTTATGGTTTAGAGGTTATATATAATATTAAAGTAGATTAACAAAGGAAAGCCAATAAACAATTAGATATGACTAACACATTTTCTATTCTAAAACATGAATTTCTATATAAGGAGATGGGGAAATTTAGCTATGTTGAAAATATGATGTTAGATTAAACTATGCATTAATTGACCATGGATGTGTCAATTTTCACATGCAATCTTATGTGACTAATTTTCAAATATGGAAATTGTTTCCTAGTGATCTAATAGTAAAACCTTAACCATTATCACTAAACAATTTTACACTAAAAATTGTTCACTGAAATTATATGCAGCGGAAACACAAAAGATCAAAGATGAATCATCAACACATATGAGACACAAATTTAAGTTATGTAGCCTTGTTAACTTCATAAGTTCTGAGGGGGAAAAAAACACTCCCAACCAATATAATATCACCAAATCTGAGGATAGCCTTGTCCTCTCAACCAATACAAATATCACCAAAATTTGAGGACAACCTTGTCCTCCAATAACCATACAAATCAGAAACCAAACCTCAACAAATATCCTGGAAATATCTTATGCCCACAAATATGTTGCAGACCACCTGTATGATCTATTGACGTCACCTGTCAGCCCTATATGGACCTACACCTACCCGGGAAGCTCTATAAGGAGGTATAGGATTGTTCCCACTGAAACCCAGGTACATGCATGAAAACCTATATGAACCCTTGCATCTTTGCACAATATGATCCAGTACCACAATGAGCTCTATCATTTATATGCAAGTCCAATGAGTGAGTTTAGGCACCCCTTCTAAACTCAAAAAATAATTAGAATATTTTATTCCTCTTTGTGGGTGTAACACCCCATCACAAACCCACAGATCCCATCAACTTTCCCATGAGGCCCTAGCCTCATTCTGGGGTGGATTTCACTGAAACGGAAGGATAATATGGTGCCAACTAATATTCCCACATGCATGACACCTTGGCCTCTTACGGGAATACCTCCCGAAGCTACAACAAACAACAATCCCTCTTAGT